>CM027124.1:26096683-26200076 GCA_015476505.1 Urochloa ruziziensis
ATCTTAAATCCAGAGCGATTCTCGGCGTTTGGGGCAAAGGATCACCAGCAAAAGAGGCACAGGGCACTCATACGTGAATCCCCCAAATAAATCCGAGAGAAAACGCCCGAGAACAAGAAGAACGAAAATCCCCCAAAAATAGCTCCGAAAATAACCACAAAAATAGAAAAAGGAAAGGGAGCTCGGGAAATCAAATCATGGCACAAAGATGAGCAGCACAAACTCCATCACATAACCATGAATTCACCTATACAAAACTAAGAAAGATTCGAAGTAGTTCTAGGTGGAGGGGATGAAGGGAAAACTAGTTCAAAGGAAAACCTAAAGAGATAACTAGAGAGATGACAGCCACCAGCCCTGAAGGGGACTATTAGTAGTCCAAGTGGTGGTGCTCTAAAGACTAAACTACCCCTAAGTGATACATACCCCTCAGGGGCAAATTTGACATTTGATCTTCAGATATTTTCCGGCTCGGGCACCTTCCACTGCAAGCTAGCTTCCCTCCGACGCAAGCCTTGCAGTCACGCCGCGTGTCCTCCGGATCGAAGCTCCTCGACGCCGTTCTTGGGCCAGCCCAGGGGGCGGTTAAACCGCCCCTGTCAGCCCACTCGGCCCAGCTGCCCAAGTTCGCCTCGTCGAGTCCTCGGTCCTTGGTTTTGAGGCCCAAACCAAGGGAAACCGTCCACCGATGATTTTGTGGCCAAATCACCCAACCCCGCGCGCAAACTTCGGTTGTTAGCCGCCACCTTGCGCCGGCTTCTCGTCCGCGTACGAGCTTCAGTTGTGAGCCGCTACCTCGCACCAGAACCACGTCCCCTTGCTCGTTCTTGCCAGCATGTGAACCGCACTTGATCCATCTGGCCACCGTGTCCCTCGAACCAAGCCTACTTGTCTCTCCGCTCCTCGGAGGCCGCCATGGCTAAGACCTTTCGCGCCTGTTCTTCATCTGCACCAATGCAACCAAGCCGCATTCTACACCTGCAATACTTGAGCCAAGGGAAACGTCAATCCACACCACGTTGTCAATCACTCATCACACCAGGAAGCGACCATCCACCGGTCCTCGGACACACCGGGTCCTCAATCTCCCCCTTGATGAGTGCATTGACAACACACACATCTTAACCAATGATATGAAGAAAATACAAAAGAAATCGAAAACAAGACTCAAGCAAGTGACTAAAAGCAAGAACAAGCCGAGAACAAAGTCACCCTGCAAGAGAAAGCTCCAGAAACGCCGACCCTTCAAGAAGAAGCGAAAGGGCTCAACACCATCGGCAAAAGAGCAAAAGCACAAAGCACAAATCACAAACTTCAAATCCTCCAACTCACTTTTCTGGACACTCAAAGCACTCCCCCTGCAAAGATGCAACTCCCCCTGAACAAGTGAACTTGTGCGTGTGAAAAACACTCGAAAATGACTCAACTCTTCACAAAGCTTGTGCACTCAGCACAGGGGCGGTTAAACCACCCCTGGCAGATGACCAAAGTTGAAAATGCCAAAATTGCACAAACAACTCGCAACGATATTCCAATGATCAAACTCTCAGAAACTTCGCAAATTTTCAGAAAACCACATTTGGGCAAAACTTTCAATCTCTCACACAAATCCAACAAATTTTAGCACAAAAGCTTTCTCATAGATTCAGCAATTCCTCCCCCTTGCAAAATGCTCCAGAAATTCTCCCCCTTGTTGACAATGCACAAATCAAGGAAAAATGTACAAAATGCAACTACAAGCTTCTCAAATATACAATGAGCAATACAAAATGCTACAAGTTAGAGAAGAGGCAAACAGGATAGTTCATCATGTCACACGGGCATTGCCATCAAGAAGGTGAAGATATATATCCAATTGACAAAGCCATGAACAAATTGTGGAATTTTATCAAAATGTCACCACATGAGCAAAGTCCTAACCATGGATTGTTTAAGCAAAAATAAACTTCATCTCACCAAAATCATGAAAGGACAAGCATTCTAGACAAAAGATCATCATAAACGCCCAAGTTCTACCTCATGTCATGTCAAAGCACGGAGCCATATGTTCACTTCTCATGGGAGACTTCTCCGGCAAACAACATGCAACCGCTTAGCACCCATGTGTGCAAGTGTGTGCAATGGTGAAAGCACAGAGACATAAGCATAATTTTCATCAAATATATCTTTTTCTCATCCTTTCTTCTTTCATGCATAGACATCTCATTTTTCAAATTTTTCAAGATAAGCATGGTACATGAAATGTCTTTGCGACAGAAAGAAGCTTATGCTCCTCCACAAGATAAAGCATGGGCTAAACATTTACAATGACAAAGGTCTTTGACCCAATTGAAAAGAATATCACACCCTAACATGATCTTAAGCCAGATATAGCCATTTCGGCTCAAACAAGACATGCAAAGGCATTTACTCATGGGTAAAGGAGTTTAAGTTCAGTTTGTCATTTTAATTCAAAAAGTGACTATCTCAAAGGAATATATATCAAAACCATCAAGAGCATAGCCATCCATACAATCAATCCCTAGCCAGCCTGCCTAAACTCTAAAATGTAGCAGGTTGTACCAATCACTGCATATAGGAGAAGCTCATCCTAAGATATGATATAAAAGATGAAATCAAGATACAAAAGCAAGAAAAATCAAGATACAAAGATGGTACAAAAATATACATATGCTACAAAAGAAGCCTCCAAAACTCAGCTCAGAAAACTGCACACACACCAAGTTCTCCTCGCAAGCGGGTGAAGGTAACTTGGTCAAGTGGCTTAGTGAAAATGTCTGCAAGCTGGTTTTGGGTAGAAACATGGGCAAGCTCAATATCTCCTTTCTCCACATGATCTCTCAGAAAGTGGTACCTCACTTCTATGTGTTTGGTTTTGGAATGAAGCACGGGATTTTTGGCTACGCTTATGGCACTGGTGCTATCACAAAGAAGTGGAACATGGGACATGTCTAAGCCAAAATCTCTCAAGGTGCAGGTGATCCAAAGCAACTATGAACAACAGCTAGCGGCAGCAACATACTCGGCTTCAGTGGTGGATTGGGCTACGCTAGACTGCATGCGAGAAGACCAAGACACAAGAGACGATCCAAGAAACTGACACTGACCAGAAGTAGACTTGCGATCAACACGACATCCAACAAAATCCGCATCAGAAAAACCATGAAGTGCAAGAGTGGAATCGGCAGAATACCAAAGACCCAGCTCAGGAGTAAACTTGAGATACCTGAAAATCCTCTTGACGGCCTGACGATGTGAAGTCCTCGGTGAAGCCTGAAAACGAGCGCACAGACACACACTGAACTGTATGTCCGGCCACGTCGCCGTCAAGTAGAGGAGGGAGCCGATCATGCTCCGGTACTCCTTCTAGTCCACTGGTTCTCCGTCCTCATCCGCATCCAAAGTTGTAGTCGTACTCATCGGCATAGTCATCGGCTTGGAGTCGCTCATGTTGAATTTCTTGAGAATGTCCTTGGTGTACTTGGTTTGGAGCACGAACGTCCCATCCTTGGTTTGTTTGATCTGCAGCCCGAGAAAGAACTGCAACTCTCCCATCATCGACATCTCAAATTCCCTGCTCATATCATCTGCAAACTTGGCAACAAGATCATGAGAAGAGCCACCAAAAATGATATCATCCACGTAAATCTGAATGATTAAAAGATCATTGCCATTTCTCAGCAAGAAGAGCGTATTATCAACCTTCCCCATCACAAACCCCTTGCTAAGCAAGAACCCTCTCAACTTGCCATACCACGCTCTGGGTGCTTGCTTTAGGCCATATAAAGCTCGGTGGAGTTTGTACACTCGGTGTGGGTATCTCTCACTCTCAAAACCCGGGGGCTGCCTCACATACACTTCTTCCTCGATCACCCCATTCAAGAAGGCACTCTTCACATCCATTTGGTACAATTTGAACCCTTTAGCAACTGCAAATGCTAGAAGAATCCGAATTGCCTCCAAACGGGCAACAGGAGCAAATGTCTCCTCATAATCTATCCCCTCCTGCTGCGAAAACCCCTGAGCAACCAACCTCGCTTTGTTTCTCACAATCTCACCACTCTCATCCCTCTTGTTCTTGAACACCCACTTGGTTCCTATGGGATGGCAATTTGGAGGTGGTTCTACTAACTTCCACACCTGATTACCCTCAAAGTTTTCAAGCTCTTCATGCATGGCATTGACCCAATCAGAATCAGATAAAGCGTGTCCAACATTTTTGGGCTCAAAAGACGCGACAAAAGCAGAATGAGCATAATGAGAGATGTTCTGTGACCTCGACCGTGTAGTGCGTTCATCCATGTTTCCGATGATCTTCGAAGGTGGATGATCCCTCTGTACCAGCCGGGGAGCTTCTCGCCTCGAGATTGCCTCCCCCTCAACATCAGCTTCCACTTGAACTCGATCTGGAACGCGACTCGACGAAGGTGTAGCAGAGGGGCCGTCGTCGAACATCGTGGTAGTAGTGGAAGTAGAAGGTACACGATCTCCACACGGTGCCTAAAACTCTTCATCATCTTCATCATCAGGCTCTTCTTCCTCAAAGATGGGCTGTCCCAAATCATCATCACCTGCACACTCAAAAGCAGAAGAGCTACACGGAATGGTCTCGTCGAAAGTGACTTCGCAAGTCTCCATGATTTGGTTAGTTTCAAGATTGAGCACACGATATGCTCGAGAATGATTAGCATAACCAAGAAAAATTTCATCCATCGAACGAGACTCAAACTTGTCCAAATTTCCTTTCTTCAAGATGAAACACTTGCAACCAAAAACCCGAAAGTGACTCACATGGGGGGAACGACCATGGAAAAGCTCATAGCAAGTTTTCTTCTTGAAAGCACGAAGGAAAATCCAATTCGAAACATAGCACGCTGTGTTCACCGCTTCTACCCAATACTTCCTAGGAGTCCTATGCTCATCTAGCATCGTCCTAGCCATCTCACAAAGTGTTCTATTCTTTCTTTCAACAACACCATTCTGACAAGCAACATATGGCGAAGAGTATTGATGTTCGAGACCAAGATCACGACAGAAGGCATCAAAACGAGTGTTCTTAAATTCCGTACCATTGTCGCTACGTATAGCTCTCATGGCACCACCATTACTCTCGTTTTTCAACCTCAAAATCAGATCTCGATCAAAACAAATGTCTCATCCTTCGACGCCAGAAAGAACACCCAAGCATACCGAGAAAAGTCATCAACAACCACAAGAACATACCACTTCCCACCAACTGAACGAACTCGAGCGGGGCCAACCAAATCCATGTGCAAAAGCTCCCCTGGACGCTCAGTCATAACATCTGTCAAAGGTGGGTGAGAAGCAGCAACCATTTTACCATGCCTACAAGGTGCACAAACCAAATCTTTCTCGAACTTGAGCTTGGGCAATCCTCGGATAAGGTCAAGAGCACTCAAGCGTGTGAGTAGATCAAAGCTCACATGACCCAATCACCTATGCCACTTCCAAAGCTCAGAAGAAGTACCAGCGATCAAACACCATGAAGGACCAAAAGATCGAGAAAAATCAGCACGAAAAATTTGTCCCTCGGGAATGATCATACACACAAGGTCACCTCGAGAATCAAGAATTTTCGAATCACCACGCTTAAATCGAACCTCATAACCCTCATCAAGAAGCTGAGAAACTGAGAGCAAATTGAAACCAAGATTCTTGACAAGAGCAACCCGCTTCAACATGAAAGTGTCGCTCACCTGAATAGCACCCTCTGACAACACTCTACCTCTACCCTTATCCCCGAAAGTGATGTACTGCCTGGACACCACCGGGGTGAGACTGGAGAACCACTTACCATTACCTGTCATATGTCTCGAGCAGCCAGAATCCATCAACCAAAAGTTCTCCAAGCCTCCCACCTGCACAATCAGAACCGAGAACGAGAATGAGCGAATGACTCGACACTGGGGTTAGCACAAAACGAGTCAAACCAGTGTCGGGCCATCTGCTCAGAAGAAGGGTTAGCAAAATCAACTCTACCATGCGAAACCCTCTCGTCTCTCACCATCGGACCTCTAGCACCACGCGGGGGAAAGCGTGGCCTAGACTCTCTCCTAGCCTCAAAGCTACGGTCAAACCTCCCTGAACCAAACTGACCACGAAACGGAGGCCGCCTAGCAAACTCACGAACAGCTGAAACACCACGACTGGCAACCACAGGAACTGTGCGCACAAAGGCGTCGCCTCTCGGCCAGGGTGAACGAGACACAGGCACACTACGAGAAGAGTAGTACCTGTCCCTGTTCCCCACCTCATTCTCTCTTCTCACCTCCCTCTTCTTCCTCCAACAGAACTCCTCAAGGTGTCCATCCCTTCCACAATGCTCACAATGGAAGCGGACTGGCTTTGGCTTTGGGGTTTCTCTCGGCTGTGCCCTCTCTCTCGGCTGGTGAACCCCACTCCTCACAAAGGTCACTCTCCTCTGAAAGTTCTCTATCTTAGGTGGAAACTTGGGAGGATCTGGAGTGGTGTCAAGCTTGTTTAGCAGGTGGTTTGGTTTGGGTGTGAAGGTGTTCTTGTGAATGGCTTTTGGTGGGTTTGTGGGAATGTTTGCGGTGGAGCTCTCTCGATCTCTCTCTCTCTCACCACTACTCTCACCAACCTTCTCAGAACCAAGACCACAACCATCAGCTCTCTTGAAACTAGCAATCAACATCTTGAGCTGAGGCTCACGACCAGACAACCAACCCAAACACTGTCTCAGCTCATCATTCTCATCTTGCAATCGATTCACACACTGCTCTAACTCAACATTTTTCAATGCAACAACATCACAAGCAGAACATGAATTCGCAATGGGAGATTTAAGTTGTGCTTCAAGTGAACTAATCATGCTACGTGATTCAAGCAACTGAGCATGCAAAGCAGGACAAGAAGTACAAGCACCTAGCAAAGATGACCTAGACTTCAACTCAGCAAGCTCAACCCTAGCACCCTCTAGTTCATCCAAGCAAGTCATGTGTTTCTCCTTAAGCACAACAAGATCAGCAATATGCACATCACAGAACGAGCATTCAACCTCATCAGACACAAGAGGAGCATCTTTCAAAACAGCAATCTCAGACTCTAGCTTAGCTGCTCTCTCCCTAGACTCGCAAAGCAAAGACTCAAACTCCATAGCCTTCTTTCCAGTCTCAGAAAGCAAGGTCTCAAGCTCAGCCACTCTATCCTTGGACTCTCCTAGCAAAGACCTAAACTCCCTCTTCTCTTTGTTGGTCTTCCTAAGCACATCATCACGGTTATCGACCAACTGCTCTAATCTAGTAATCTCCTGATGCAAAGAGGTGGGATCGGTCAATACCTCATCCTCGGAGTCGGAGTCGGAGTCGTCCTTGCTCTTCACGGAGTCGTGCGCCATGGTGCAGTAGTCGACGGCGGCGAAGGAGATGCCGTTGAAGTTGCGGTTCAAGCTCTTCTTCTCCTTGCGGTGGCTGCGGTCTTCATCTTCACTGCTTGAGCTTGACGACGTGTTGGTGGAGCTTGTGTCGATGTCGCTCGCATCAGCCACCATCGCTCGAGATCTGTGCTTCTTGTGTCCACCGTGCTTGTTCTTGGATCTTCTCTCGTCCTTGTTCTTCTGCTTGGAGCGGTACTCGTCCTTGGGACGGTGCTTGTGGTCGTCTCGCGGGCGGTGCTTGCGGTTGTAGTCGTTCTTGATCTCCTCGGGGCACTCGGCGATGAAGTGACCCATCTTCCCGCGTCTGTAGCACGTACTCCCTGCACGCCTCGAACCCTTGCGGTTCTGGTACATCCGCTCGAACCCCCTCGTGAGCAACGCGAGATCCTACTCACTCAGCACCTCATATTCTTCATCTGGAAGGGACACAAGAGAAGACAAAGCAAAGTGTCTAGGAGTGTTAGCATGTCCATATCCAGAGCCACCGACTAGAGCCAGACTATGGGGATCAGTCGGACTCTTAGCCTTGGCAAGCAACTGTCTGTCAACCTCAGAAGACTCCAACTTCGAGAAAAGCTCATCAACAGAAAGAGTCTCATAGTTTGCCGACTCCATGATCGCCTCAACCTTGGCACCCCACACGGATCTATCAAGTGCTTGCAGGAGCTTGATAGCTCGGTCATGATCTGAGTATGGGAGCACGGTAATGTTGGCTTTCATGTTGTTGACAATAGACATGAAACGCAGAAACAAAGCATCAACCGACTCTCCAGGCAAATGAGCAAAATTTTCATATTCTCTCCTGTACATCGAGAAAAGCCTAGCCTTGACATGGCTATCACCACCGTGGGCTACCTTGAGCTTCTGCCAGATCTGGCAAGCTAGGTCCTCGCCCAAAACACGCTCAAACTCCTCGGCGGACAAAGCACGGAACATAGCTCGGGCATTCGCCTCAAATCTATCCTTTGCATCCTGGGCATCTAAGTTGGTGGGATTGACATAGTTTTCATCTTTCGTCACATCCCACAGCAACTTTCCTTTGCCTCGCAAGAAAGCACCCATACGCGCGACCCAGTTCGGGTAGTTCTTCCCATCGAAGTGCGGAGGCCCGGAACCCCGATCTTGGTACGCCATCTTTGGATCTTAGACTGGTTAGAGTCGCAAAGACCCATAACCGGCTTTGATACCAATTGAAGGACCGAAACGGCGACCAGAGAGGGGGGAGTGAACGGGAGCCGATAAAAATTCTTTCCAACCAATCCGGCTATTCTCCCAAAACAACTCCGAAACCTCCGAGTGCAATCTTGCCAAGATCACGTAGCCACTGTCAAGCTACTGACCCTAGGAACAAGAAACAAGCAGCGGAACTCGAACCAATCGAAACGAACACCAAAATGACCTGAAACGCGGCTCGATCTAACACACCCAGAGGGGGGCGGTTAAACCGGCCAAGGGGGGCGGTTAAACCGCCCGGGCCTAGGTGGCTCGGGAAAAAGTCAAAACAAAAGTGGATCTTCCAAACTGCTCGAGCTCTTGAGGCGAGATTTTGGTCAGATGATCTAGACCTCCTGTGGAGTGTTTTCCCAAAAGATCTTGGCCTCTAACTCAGTACAACTCCCGGAATCGCAGATCTCGCGAAGAACACCATGACCTTGAGTTCATCCCGAAAATCTCAAATCCAGAGCGATTCTCGGAGTTTGGGGGCAAAGGATCACCAGCAAAAGAGGCACAAGGCACTCATACGTGAATCCCCCAAAGAAATCCGAGAGAAAACGCCCTAGAACAAGAAGAACGAAAATCCCCCAAAAATAGCTCCGAAAATACCCACGAAAATAGAAAAAGAAAGGGAGCTCGGGAAATCAAATCATGGCACAAAGATGAGCCGCACAAACTCCATGACATAACCATGAATTCACCTATACAAAACTAAGAAAGATTCAAAGTAGTTCTAGGTGGAGGGGATGAAGGGAAAACTAGTTCAAAGGAAAACCTAAAGAGATAACTAGAGAGATGACAGCCACGAGCCCTGAAGGGGCCTATTAGTAGTCCAAGTGGTGGTGCTCTAAAGACTAAACTACCCCTAAGTGATACATACTCCTCAGGGGCAAATTTGACATTTGATCTTCAGATATTTTCCGGCTCGGGCACCTTCCACTGCAAGCTAGCTTCCCTCCGACCCAAGCCTTGCAGTCACGCCGCGTGTCCTCCGGATCGAAGCTCCTCGACGCCGTCAGCCCCTGTCAGCCCACTCGGCCCAGCTGCCCAAGTTCGCCTCGTCGAGTCCTCGATCCTTGGTTTTGAGGCCCAAACCAAGGGAAACCGTCCACCGATGATTTTGTGGCCAAATCACCAAACCCCGCGCGCAAACTTCGGTTGTTAGCCGCCACCTTGCGCCGGCTTCTCGTCCGCATACGAGCTTCGGTTGTGAGCTGCTACGTCGCACCAGAACCACGTCCCCTTGCTCGTTCTTGCCAGCATGTGAACCGCACTTGATCCATCTGGCCACCGGGTCCCTCGAACCAAGCCTACTTGTCTCTCCGCTCCTCGGAGGCCGCCATGGCTAAGACCTTTCGCGCCTGTTCTTCACCTGCACCAATGCAACCAAGCCGCATTCTACACCTGCAATACTTGAGCCAAGGGAAACGTCAATCCACACCACGTTGTCAATCACTCATCACACTAGGAAGCGACCATCCACCGGTCCTCGGACACACCCGTGCCCAAATAACCACATGGCAGCCATCTGCTGAGATTCAACTACGCACGGTGGTTTGAAACCCTTTCTCCATTTCCTTTCTTGGTTTTAATTCATATGCGAGCATGAGTGCATGACAATTAAAATTTGAATGAAACACCTAGAAAGAGATGGGAATCCTATATGTTTATCAAAGGTGCATAAGCTTTATTTCCTTTGCAAGTACCGATGTGCCTTTGGAACTTTATGATAGGATCACTTGACTTTCGCTTATTGACCCTTACAATATAATGACATGAGAGGCTTGTTCTTTTCTAATTCAAAGTCTTGGAGAATTTCATTTTGAAAATGAAAAAAAATAAAACAAAAAAAATGAGGCAACTCTCATTCATGCTCAACTTTGCCAAGTCCCATCCAGAGCCATATCATACATGACACAGTTTTGAAACTCCACATAGCTATCTTTACATTTTGAGCTTGATCAAACATCATGCCTTCTGAGACATGCATGTTCTTCCTTGCACTTTGGTCATTCACATACATGTTTCATCAAATAAAGTCCATCATAGAACAAAAGTCCATCAAAAGTGGTTCTCAAGCAGCTCTTCATCCCCCTGAAAAAAAAAGAAAAGAAAAAAAAGATGAGTGGGAGGTCCTACTCGAGTAAAAAAAAAAAAGAGAGAAGAAGGGGAAAGATGGAAGAAGCTAGAATCAAATACCACTCAAGGACATTCATCATCCATCATCCACATTCACTTGCACTTGACCAAAGTTCATGGTTGACATGATCTCTCGGAGACAAGTTATTTGATCTCGCAACATAGATGGAAGAGATAAGCATTTCTATCGATCCCTACCTTGAGCCCCGCATATAACCTTGTTGAGGTAGGTGAGGCTACTTGAAAAGCCTTAGTGAGGATCAAACACTTTGAGCGGCTGAGTGGCTTGAGAGAATGAGAGTATGCCTCCATAGTTTTGAAAAAAAATATATATATATCTCCAAGTATTAAGAAGGAGGAATCAGGCTCTCCATTGATTTATTCTGAGGTTCAATAGGTAAAAGTGAAGGTGTTAGCCACCTGGAATCCAAGGTATGAGGGAAAGCTTTGAAATAATTCTTATGCATACTCTTGATTTCATGACCCTAGGCTTTGTTTGATCCGCTGGATCTAATTCAACCCTTTGTTCAGGACGAGCAAAGTCTAGGTGTGGGGGCGTGTTGGCGGTCGATATCCCTGATTTTTACCGCCAACATTTCTCCGGATTTCATGCTCATATAGTGATAATCATGCTAATATCATTTATACTAATGAGTTCCACAAGTTTTGTGCAATTTGTGAGCGAAGGAACAAACAGGACAAACAGGAGGCCAAACTGGCACAGGGCCAGGCCGGCTGGCCTAGCTCAGGCCGACCGGCCCCCTTCTGCCTCTTCTGGCCACGGTTTTGATCCACAAGCTATCTAACACACCAAGGATGATCATGAGCCATGAGTTCGATGTCGGTTTGATCCGAGGACCCGAAAGGCCTAGCCATGGATTGGAGGGTCCACCTACCTTGGATTCTCAGACAACCTCAACTCAACGCAACCAAAACCGCCTCAAGGGACAACATGCACCCGTTGATGAGCGAATCGGTGCAACAGAGGGCCGAGAGGGGCCAGGGCCAGGCCGAACGGCCTCCCCTATGCCGGCAGGCCTCCAACTGTCGTAACCATCGCCAACCCAGCAACTACCGACCTCAGGACATCATAAGGAGCGTCCACAAGAAAGATTGCGCCAGATGGCAGAAATCACAGGCCGAACGGCCTCCTTCAGGCCGGCCGGCCTAGAAGCGTGGCCTCTACGCTTGATCTTTCGCGTGGATGCTAAGCAGGAGGTGCACGTCAGTCCTAAGCAGGATTTCACCCTTGGAGGGCTATAAAAGGCGCCCTTCACCTCCACACAAGACACACCATCCATTGGAGAGAAGAGAAGGCTCAAGATGTAGTCCACTATTATCTTAGAGTACAGTAGAGAGAGTAGTGGGTGAGTGCTTGGGTGACAGCCAAGCGTGTAGAGGGAGTTCGGGAGTCATCTCAGCCTTCCCTCAACATTGTTCCACCCCCAAGGAATAAAGCTTCAGAGATATCTTCAGTAAGTTCCTTGCTATGATCTGCGGGTACCTGAGTCTGCGCGAGTGACAGCGACACTCTTGTTTGGGGTTTCCTTTATAGCCCTTCGCGTTGGGTGGAGGTCAGTGGCTGAAAGCTTAGGCGTGGTGCCTGTGCTGGCTAGTCACCTCAGGTTGTGTTGCACCCCACGGAACTGCAGTGGTAGGCGGCAGGTGGTGATAGCCCTGTCCGTCCTTTGTACTCCACCACGTTCGGGTGTACTCATAACAGTAGTGCTGAGCCCGGAAGAACCCCTCTCTCACCCCGTTCTGAGTTCTTCCCGTTCTAGCCGTCGAAGCAGATCATGTTAGATTAAGATAGGTTGTCTGGGGTAACGAGTGGCTAACTAAGGTTATGCTCTCTACACCCCTTACCCTTTTCTCCCCTGGTGGGTCCGGTTAGGAAAGTTCTAGACTAGTCGCGTCTACCGTTCCTTGGATTTGACATCCAGGTTTCTACTCCACTGGTGAAAGACTACAATGTACTCCGTGCACTTGCGGATTTAGTTAGGCTAAGGAGTGCCAATACCGCGCTGGCTCTGCTTCCCCGGCGACGACTTCAGTCGCACCGCATCTGCTTCCCCGTCGTCTACTACTACTGCACTAGATTGACAATGGGCAGACGCCGGTGGCTGGTTGCAAGAGGTACACAAAATTCATCCTACGTTCCGTGCTTCTAGGTCAGTACCATTCATGCACGGTTAGGGTTTGGGGATGTAATACTAGTGGCACATGTACCTGCTAGGTCACTAATACCTAAAACGTTTTATCACATGTAAGAGCCTTCACAAAATGAATACAAAAGAGAACGTGATGCCATTGTTCAGGAGAATATTAGGAGAATGGAAGAACTTGGAATTAGAGATTCATCAGCAGCCCTTGACTCCACCGTAAAAAGTTCTTTCAAGTGTAAGAGGTCAGGCGAGACGGGTAATCGGTGTCGAGGTGAAGGTACTGATATATCAGACTACAGCCCTGGAGAGGATGAAGAGACTGCTGACAAAGATGATGAGACTAATTTAGAAGAGGAGCCCATACCCCTAGCAATTGAGGTAGGGTAATTCCAAAACTTAGAAGGATTCCAAATACCCAATGCTTAGAAGTATGACCACATATTTGCAATGGCTCAAATTTATTCACTTGATTAAAACTTTTGCCTTCTCACCACTGCAGCCACCTGTGCGGACTGGACGTAGGAAGGTTTGTGCAAAGAAAAAAGTGGTGCCATGGCTCCTGGCGGCATGCAATCCAAGAGAGTGAGGTCACAGCCACCAGCAGAGGATGAGTTTGCTGCTGCTTCTAACAGGATATTGAAACGGTTGCAGCCCTCAGAACCGCGTCTAGACCCTGTGCAGGAAGAGTTGCCAGCACCCACAGAAAACATCAGTGGTGATAACAATGTGAACAACAGTCATCCAAGTCTGGTGAGGGACTGGTCGTATCCAGATGATCATCATGCAGATGATGCTCATCCAGCTGACACTCATCGTGATGATGGTAATGACCACAGCCAAGACGATGAGGTTGGTCAGAATACCCACTCTAGGCAGCTAGAGTCGACAACTCAAGCTTGGATAGTTGAACATGTACCTCGTTCACATTCATAGTTTCATATTAGACTACTATTGAAAATTTTGATGAATTTATGTAGTACCTAGACAAAAAGGTGGCGCAAGGCGTGCAAGGCCACCAACCAGGGGAGTTTTGCTTGACAAGATGACTAAAGCTTTTGGGAGAAGGATGCCCATCGAGGTTGCTGCTGGGAAGTCAAGGCCGCATGAACCGGTGCAAGCTGCCAAGTTGGCGTCAGAGGCTGGCATTATTCCTAGGTCTCAAGTCTCTATCTTCACCCGTTCGAAAGAATACGAAAGGACACCATATTTTGATAGCTTCCTGGGAAGGCTAGCCATGAGTCCGTCTCTGTAGTCCCTGACTCCTTGTGTTACATTTCACTCTAATATATCCAATGGCTAACTCTGAATTCAATCCTAATATCGAGGGGAGGTTAGCAATTGACAAAGAAGATAATGCAACAAAAAGTGCTTGTGAAAGTGTATTCAAGACAGGGATATGACAGATGCGGTATAAGTTGAAGCAGCAATACTTTGTTGGCATCCCTGCTGATGAGATCAGAACAACCTCTCTTGTATCTTACATGACAGATTAAGAGTGGTGCAAACTTGTTGAGAAGTGGTCACATGCAAGGAGCAAGGTATTTTCTATCAAACAAAGCCACATATCCTGGTGTGTTTTCGGACCAGCACTTGTGATCCACACTAACACATACATCTCAATCAGGAAATTGCTGAGCAGAATAAGAGAAACCAGGCTAAGGTTAAGATGCATCATGCAACAGGATCTCGATGCTATATTGCACAATTGCAATGACTATGTAAGTGTCCACTGTCTTCTAATGTACCCTATTTAATCTCTGTTTGTCAGTTCTGTCTGCTTGATTGTCATGGTTGGTAAGTGATATTTCTATCCATTATTCGAAATTGCCTTTGAATTGTTAGTTATGCTGTTTGTCTTACCGCCATTTTGGTGCATCAGAGGTAGAAAAAAAACCAAGATGCAGAACCTGCTGAAGTAAATGAGGATGCCATCCAGGAACAAGGTAATGATCAAGTTCACTATCATGTTGACGGAGAAATCAACGTAGTGGAAGTGTTCAGGGTCTGTCTTACCAGCCGCTCTAGGGTTATGAGTGAGGTGGCTAAAGAAGCAGTTGTAAGTCCCTATACATGCTTGTATGCTTATCTAGGTTTTAGCTTATTGGCTCGATGTATATATTTCAATTTCTGTTGGTTCACATGCTCAACAAGTCGGTACCAGAATTGCGTGTCTACATGGCCATTGCACCTGCTTCCATTTCTGTGTCTTTCTCCAATAATTATCTGTATGTACATGCTTCATACTTTTAACATTCATGGTTACCCCTATCTTCATTACTTCCCTAAGAAAGGGGTTATATTAAAACTGTTTAGTAGCAATTCCAATTTGTCCAATATAATCCTCTTCTTACTATAATTAGTGCACTTATATATAGTTCATATTTGGATTTTGTAGGCTTCAATGAAAAATATGATGGCACAACCATCTGATGGGGCGCCGGCATTCACTAGCTGTTGAGGTAGTTTCCAATGTTCTCTCCCAGAATAGCTCCACCTCTCCAACTTTTTTAAAGAATGCTGGTATACCCAAGCATCAGTCCCACTGCCGGCTCACTTGAATAGTGAAGAATCGCTTTGGCAAGAACTTGCTACTGAAAAGGAAAGTTCAGCATTTCTCCTTGATACAATCGAAGAACTGAAGAAGAGGACTGAAGCAGCAGATGAAAGGCTTGCCTCGACTCAAAGGTTGTACGAGGAGCTCAAGAAGCAACAGGAAGAGAGCCAGCTGCTCCTCATGAAGCTCTTTCAGTCTAGCCAAACTGGTACCTCTTCTCAGGCTCGATCCTATATTTGTGGAACTGTTGTTGATACACTTGGCATTCTGTTGTGTGGATCAAACTTTGATCATGTGGTGAACTTAGTCTCGTTTTTTACATTCATTGGGTTCGATTTAATTGTATTGAATTTTCTGTGAACGATTTGTAATTTCTGGTATAATAATGTGATGAATGGGCTGGTAAAGCTCATGATGTAGCATCACCATGAAGTGACACGTGCACGAAAAAAAGACGAAACATGGAAAATAAAACCACGGCACGTTCACGAATAAAAAGACGACACCTAGCCTGATATAGATTCAACGCATGGGCGAATAAAAATGTGAAACGTGGGCAAATAAAAATAAGACATGTGTCCTGTTTCAATTGGTCCACGTAATCCAATAAAACTACGCCACGTGTGTCAGTGAAAAGGAATACATGGCCCTACCAAGACGTGACACGTGGACAAATAGGAAACAACACGTGGACAAATAGGAACTAGACATGTGGGCCAATGAAATGACGGCATGTTTACGGCGGGAAGAGTGACACCTGCACCAATGAACAATCAAAACGTGGACGAATGAAATTGTGACACGTGGACGAATGAAATCGTGACGCGTGGATGCCTGGGATGACGCCACAACTGCAACCATGTCACTCGCCACGCTGCAGCCACGTCACTTGCCAGCGTGGAGAGGAAACACATCAGCTAACAGAGTTCACGACTCCAGTTGACGGTGCCACGTCAGTGTTGGCACTCCTTAGCGTCACGTTTTTAGCAACGCTCAAGAGCGTGAAGATATATGTCGTTGTATGCAAAATGAATTCTGCAAGCGCACAGAATATATCTCGTTGTAGGACTTCACCTCGGGAGTTATCCTAGGGTATCGTATTTATATTTCCGCAGGGAAGTAGATGGTTAAAGTGTATTGAAGAATGATATGATAAATCTTGCCAGAAATATCAAGCCAAAAACCCAAGGGTACAAACTCTAGGTTTGAGGGATAATGGTCAAATGAATGACCGGATAGAAGGTCTGAAAGACCAGCGACACACAGGAGCTCCTAAGTCTATAGAAAAGGAAAGATATTGGGAGAGACCGGACTTAGATACTTCCTAACTCAGAGCGAAATACACTCTAGCCTTAGCCTAAACTCTAGCTTAGATACCGGGAACAGAGCTCGCTTCGACGGCTAGAATGGGAGAACCTCAGAACGGGGTGAGAGAGGGGGCTCTCCGGGCTCAGCACTACAGTTATGAATACACCCGAGCGTGGTGGACTACGAAGAACGGACAGGGCTGTCACCACCTGCCGCCTACCACTGCAGTTCCGTGGGGTGCAACACACTTCCTAGTTAATCAACAAGCCAGACACCATGTGTGCACTCGATGATTAAGATTTCTCTTGAGGCCTGTCAAGAGAAATCCCCGTGTTCCCTAAGGCGTCTTACAGCCCGGTCAAGGCGAGCAAACCCGCGAGATTAAACCCGGTAGAGCTAAAACTAAACTCTACACTAAAACTAAAGGGAGACAAAACTTAACTCTGAAAAGAGCTAAGAACTTTACTCTAAGAGAAGAGCAAGAAATAAATATGAAAGATAACTTAAGCTCTGAATAAGATAGTATTGTTATGATAAACTCTTCAAAAGAAGAAAATGATACAAGAGCTTTACCAGAACTCCGAAGACTCCGAAGATCCGAGCTAAGCTCGACTCGACTCTACTCCCAACTCTAATCCTAATCTAAGAAATGGAAAAGATACAAGAGATCCCTTCAAGTAAAGACTTGAGAAGTGTGGTGTGTGTCTTGGGGTGAAGAGGAGGTGGCCTTTTATAGCTTCCCAAGGTCGGTAGCCAGCTTAACTGTCACGCCAACCACCTGCTTAACCTCCACGCTGAAGCTGGTCGCGTGAAGATGCAGCAGGAGGCCGACGGGACTGGTGTAGGCCGATCGGCCTACACCTGGCACCCCTGGCCACCGCCATCGTCGTGGACGCTCCTAATTGCTTCCTGAGGTTGGTAACGGTTGCGTTCAGTTGAGGTTGTCCAAGAATCCGAGGTCGATGGGCCCTTCAATCCATGTGCTTCCCACTCTAAGCCTTTCGGGTCCTTGGATCAAACCGACGTTGATTGCACGGTGCTTGATCATCCTGGGTGTTTGCTTGAGCTCCTGGATCAGTGATGTGGCCAGACCTGGCCAGGGGAGGCCGGTCGGCCTGGGCTAGGCCGGCCGGCCTGGCTCTGTGCCAAGTTTGGCCCTTGTTTCACCTGTTTCATCCTGCAACCATAACTCATCAAAACTTGTGGAATTTGTTAGTATAAACACTTTTATGCATGGAACATGGTATGATCATCCTCATTTCACCGAATTGTTGACGGTCAAAACTGGGTTGTAATGGCCGTCAACAGTTAGCAAATGGGGATGACAGCGCCACGTGGATTTTTTTGCTTCAATGACGAAATTTAGCTATTGTCATAGAAGCAAAACAGTTCTATGACACAACAGATTTCGTCATTGAAGCAATCACTTCAATGATGAAACCGGTCAATTCGTCATGGAAGTACATTTATGTCGCTCGCTTAATGACGAACTCGATTCCATCATTTTTTTTGTCATGGATCATTTTTAATGACAAACAATGTTTTTTAATGATGAAACCTCGACGTCATGGAAGCAACATTTTGGCGTAGTGAATCCTCGACACATGTCTCGATAGATTCCAGCCCTTACAGTATAATTGCTTTGGCCTAATCGCAAGACGAGAGCATCAAGCAACAGCTCTCAAGGGAGGAGAATCACCAACACTTCAACACGATTGAGAAAGGGTAGTATGCTTGGAGAATCACATAAGGTATCCAAAGACTAGGATCTTCGAAGTCAAACCTTAAATGAAGCACGCCGCTCTAAGTTCCTTGTTCGCCTGGTAGCAGCAAGGTGTACTAGGTTTGAAGAAAAATTTCTGGTGCACTAAAGAAGAAGAGAAAGACCACCAAGTATGTCTCAGGGTGTGGCTCATATCCAAAGATAAAGAACTAGTCACCTTCGGATAGTAAGAACCTTATACCTGCCACTATACCTCTTGGAAGTGGAAAGATAGGGATATGGCCTTCACTTGGATTACCACTCACTCCTCGACATGGGATTTCGTACATATTTTTATCGACGGACTCACAAGGATAACCCACTTCTTATCGCCATTAAAGACGTGCGCTAGTAGGAGTTACAATGACGTCTATCTCGACCGCATAGTTACCGCGGGCCTACGAGTAAAATAGAGTTATCTAAGGATGACCCGCTTGCCAGAATTCGAATATGCTCATTAGTCAATGGATTGTCGGAGTTAAGTGAGGAATATCATTGCCCTTGCTGCCGAACCTGACTTCTGTATGGAGAATACTGTCATTTTCCCTTTGGACTGCCTCTCCACCAATTGGAGTAACCCAAAGGATTGGGACATCATGTCACACCAGGAGCAGAAGATTAGACATCACCCCAACTGATGAGGACATCACCACGCTGAACACGTACATGCTACAGTCTTTCCCCAAGTTACAACTCGTCTCCAACTCAGCCGCCACGTGGAGTTCGGATTCAGCCGATACCCCTGCACGGTTTCGGCGATATCTCCCGCATACGACATCGAAACGAGGCATATAACCATGCGTTGGAAAGGGGACGACAACACTGTCATTTTGGTTCTGGTCCTAGTTATAAAAGGTTCGTGGATCACACTGTGTGACCACGACAAGGTGCCGCATCACCTGTTTTGGGCCTTTTCAGGCTTTGTATCGTGTCGGGCCTTTGGCCCAAGTTGAGGATGCCCCACCTGGTGCGCCCCCAACCCTAGGACGTCCCTAGGCTAATAAACTCAGCAGCCGCCACCGCTTAGACTCAGGTTTTTCTTAGATTATTCTGTTGGAGACAGTGTCGCCGTTCATCGGTTTGTGAAACCCCAACTCGTGTGCTTAATCATTCATCTGTAGTTGTCACCATTATTGAGTGTTGCGTTCTTTCGAGTTCTTTCTTGTGTTCTTCGTTTCGCAGGCAGGGATTAGCCTTCTTGGCGAGGTCAACCGGATTGTGACTACGGTTGATAACCAGAGGAGTCGTGGTGCTAAGATTGCAGGGTTCGAGTTTGCTGACTTGAAGCCGGATTAGTGTGTCGGGCTCCGCCCAAAACGAGTTATCCTTTCCCTGACAGAAGATCGGGCACCCTAGTTCCCATCAAGTGGTAATCAGAGACTCAGGTATTACTGTCAGGCTTACCCTAGTTTAGTTTTGTTCCATCATCCTATAACTCTAGAAAATAGCCACAAAAAAATTCCGCTGTCCTACAACCCTTCGTTAGCCTTTGCAATTTCGTTTCCAGATTTGCTTTGTTGAGTTTGTGTCCGTGGTCAAGTCTTGTTGCTGGTTTAGGTTGTTTTCATCATCGTAGTTCAATCGCCCGTTGCCGTGTTTTGTTTCTACCGCTATCCCATCCACCATTACCAGATCACAAGTCGTGCCATCACACTACTCGACTTGCCCTCGCTAGCCGCCTTGCGTGAACTCTCGCTGTGCAAGCCCTAGATAGGTTGCGAGCCGCCTTGTGTTCTTCGCCTTGCATCGCAGCCCCTCTTGTGTTCATCTTGCGCATCCTATCGCTGCATATACCAGGGAAGTCTTGCCCTAGCCGCCGCCGTGTTATCTGCCGATTTGTGCCTCTTCAAAACCATAACTTGAGGTACCTTCAGTAAAACGGGCATAACTTTTCGCTCGGTGCTCCGTTTTGGCTCAAGTTTTTACAGCAGCTTCGTGACTCCATTATGGGCCAACACACATGAATTGTCAAAAAAATCAAAAAAAATTGGGAGCAGAATTAAAAAATTGGTTTACTGTCTTGCACGCTTTTCGGCAAACGTGTTTGATTTTGTTTGAGCTCTCAATTTTTGTGCTTCCATCATCGGTGAAATTATTCAGAGAAAAATATAAAAGAAATAGTTCAAAAAAAGAAAAGTTGTGATTTCTACTAGTCACCCCCTAAAAGAGAGGAAAAAGGCCGAAAAGATTAAAAACAAGTGCATAGAGTGTTGTTTGCTTGTTCTGTGAGCATTATCCATCATATTTTGTTCCAACTTGTTGTGCTACGTCTAGGACACGTCTTAGCCAGCAATTGTGACTTGTACTTTGGATACTTATTGAACTTGGCTAATCTGCATTCGATTTTGTTCCACATACATATATATTGTGCCTCTCCTACAGCTCCACATACACTCTTCAGTCAGTACAGCGAAGGACCTTGCAATCTTGGAGCCACTTCCTCACAGGTATCATGACCCATCCACCGGTTGTACCATCCATTGCTTGCATTGGTAAGAACCTGGTAAGAACTTGGTAAGACGTGTGTGAGGGTGTGATTCCACTAGACAAACCAACTAGCTCGTAGGGTCTTTCTTATTGACTAACCATGCCAGACGACGTGCCTGTTTTGAAAAGTGAGTTTCAGGAGAACATCAACGACCTGAAGGAGTTCTTCATGAAGGAGATTAGCAAGCTCACAAAGGAGGTCCAAAGCAGCAATCATACACTTGAGGACGTGAACAGACGAGTCTCCACTTTGACCACAAGGGTGCAACAACTTGAGGTCCATGGTGCTAACGAGGAGACATTCGATGATGATACTGATCACCCTGAGGACATTGTCTATGGTCCTGATGGTAAGATAGACTCCAGGATGACAAGCGACAATCGTGCCCGTCGCGTTCTAGCACGCAACAAGAAAGGTATGGGAGGTAACCGCACTCGTGCTCATGATGATCCTTATGCTAAAGTTAAGTTTACCATACCATCTTTTTATGGGAGATATGATGCTGAAGAATACCTTGATTGGGAGATGACAATAGATCAAAAATTTGTTTCCCATCTTGTTCCTGATCAACATAAAGTTAGACAAGCCACTAGTGAATTTAAAGATTTTGCTATTATCTGGTGGCAAGAGTGTGGTACTTTAAACATGCAACATGATTCATGGGATGAGCTTAAGATAGCTATGCGTGATCGCTTTGTTCCTGCCTCTTATAAGCGTGATTTACGTTTGAAATTACAACGTTTAGAGCAGGGTGATTTATCGGTTCAGGAATATTATACAGAGCTTCAAAAGGGCATGATTCGTTGTGGGGTAGTAGAGGATCCTGAGGATAAAGTGTGTCGTTTTTATGGTGGTTTGAGACGTGAAATTCAGGATATTGTTGACTATAAACCATTTACTACCACCAACCAGTCGTTTCAGCTTGCTATGCTTGCAGAAAAAGAATTGCAGGGTCGAAGTAAGAGCACCTACAACAGCTACACGCCAAAAACTTTTACACCACCAGCAGCTAGATCGCCGGGTGTCTCTCCTTCCACACCACCAGCGAGTACACGATCATCACCACCAGCCCCTGCGTCCATTTCTGAGGTAAGCAATGTGTCTCATGTGCAGAACAAGACACCATCTACTCCGACAAAGAGCTCTTCAAGTAAATCTGCAAACATTGTGTGCCACCGCTACAAGGGTATGGGACATGTCGTCAAGGACTGCCCAAGTACTCGTGCTTTCATCGCTACGCTTGACGGTGGATATGTAAGTGCTAGTGATGTTGAAGATGATTCGGAGGAAGAAAAGGGTAAGGCCATTAATTCCTTGGCTGCATCGGCGGGTTTTCCTAGTCTCATGGTGCAGCGTGCGTTAAGCTCTAGAGAGGAACAAGAGGAAGAAAGAGAAGATTCAGCGCACAAATTTATTTCACATGTATCTCATTGTTCAGAATTGCCGTGTTCTCACCATCATTGATAGCGGGAGTTGCAATAATTTGGTGAGTTCAGATTTGGTTGAGAAGCTTGGCTTGCCCACTCGTTCTATTTCAGATCCTTACCATCTTGAATGGTTCAACAGTAGTGGTAAGGTTAAGGTAACTAAATCAGCACGTATACATTTTTCTGTTGGTTCTTATCATGACTATGCTGATTTTGATGTTGTACCTATGAATGCATCATCTCTTTTGTTAGGCTGACCATGGGAATTTGATAATGATGCTTCACATCATGGTAGAACTAATACATACTCTTTCATGCATAAGAACAAGAAAATTACGTTGCTTCCTTTATCTCCTGCTGAAATTAAGAACCATTTTAAAAAGATTGCTGAAAATACTAAGAAAGAAAGTGCTAGCAATGCCTCTAATGATAATACACATAAAGGGATTAAGTTAAAAGGAGGTGCTTTTATTGCTACTAGATCTGCTACTGCTGCGTTATGTGATAATCCTGATGCACCTTGTTATACTATGCTTTGTCGAGATATCTTTTCTGTTTCCAATGATCATTTGTCTTGTGCATCGCATCTTGTTGTTGCCTAACCTTTTGCAGGAGCCTGATGATGATGGAATGGCATCGAGGACGACTTCAGTTCAAGAAGGAGGGGATGATGAGGACATCGCCACGCTGAACACGTACATGCTACAGTCTTCCCCAAGTTACAACTCGTCTCCAACTCAGCCGCCACGTGGAGTTCGGATTCAGCCGATACCCCTGCACAGTTTCGGCGATATCTCCCTCATACGACATCGAAACGAGGCGTATAAGCATGCATTGGAAAGAGGACGACAACGCCGTCATTTTGGTTCTGGTCCTAGTTCTAGAAGGTTCGTGGATCACGCTGTGTGACCATGACAATGTGCTGCGTCACCTGTTTTGGGCCTTTTCAGGCTTTGTATCGTGTCAGGCCTTTGGCCCAAGTTGAGGACGCCCCACCTGGTGCGCCCCCAATCCTAGGACATCCCTAGGCTAATAAAGCAGCAGCCGCCACTTAGACTCAGGTTTTGCTTAGATTATTCTGTTGGAGACAGTGTCGCCGTTCATCGGTTTGTAAAACCCCAACTCGTGTGGTTAATCATTCATCTACAGTTGTCACCATTATTGAGTGCTGCGTTCTTTCGAGTTCTTGCTTGTGTTCTTCATTTCGCAGGCAGGGATTAGCCTTCTTGGCGAGGTCAACCGGATTGTGACTACGATTGATAACCAGAGGAGTTGTGGTGCTAAGATTGCAGGGTTCGAGTTTGCTGACTTGAAGCCGGATCGGTGTGTCGGGCTCCGCCCAAAACGAGTTATCCTTTCCCTGACGGAAGATCGGGCACCCTAGTTCCCATCACCAACCACCTATGCTACCAAGATGAGTCCGATAAAACAAAGTTGTTGTTACCAATGCAAGTCAGCTAGGCCCTTTTGCTTGTGACTATCCTCAGCCTCCGAGGAATAAGCAAGTGTCCGACAACCAAAACGGGAGGAAGAAGATTTTACCTCACCAAGGTGGGAGTGTGCCTAACACTGACACTCCGGAAGAAGTGCAGGGTTATCAAGGCTACAAGCCCCAACATCTAGCCTTAATCTACCTCATTAAGGCTCATTAAGGCCTTAATGACCAAAGTCAACACATGAAATAATGGTTTCAAATTTCATGCACCGAACCTTTGGAGCTTGAATTGATTTAAATTCAAAATTTCATCTAATGACTTGAAAATCTGTCAATATGAGAGTTGTCCCAAATTTTATAAGGAACAACATTGTCAATTGGTGGTTTTCAAATTTTTGAGTGGAAGATGCTCTAAATCATGGTCAAAAAGTAGTCAAACTTGTTTTCAGCTTAGGACATGGAAAATTTTCCAAGTCTAGACGGCAGCAGTTTTTCCTAAAAGTTGAGGCTTGTCATCTCCAATTTCATGTATAGTGTTGACGTTTCTTAACGTTCACAGAGAAATCTGCAAGCGCAGAGATATCGTCATAGCTCTCCCCTAGGAGTATTCTAAGGGTATCGAATCCATGGAAGAAGGGTCAGTCAAGATATTCTACTATGCTTATGAATTATATCTTGATATGAGAAACCAAAGCTCAACAGTGGTAAAGATAATAGCAGGGTAGTGTGACACACAAGAGAATGGCATTCAAGATAAGATAGTCTAAGGCTAGGAGAAGGACTAAGAGTTAGCTCTAGGTTCTAATATACTTCCTATATACTGCTCAGATCATGTTAGAGAGGAAAACATACACACGATACAGTCTAAGCCTATGCACCAAGGGCTACCCGAGGAGATAGCCTCCCAAGCCACTTACGCGTGACCACTTTGCGAGGTTGCTACTCATTTTATAACTCCTACAGTGACCCCGAACGTGGGGGATTTCAGAGGGTGCAACTAGGCTAACACCACCCGCGGCCTACCCCGGCCAAATCGTGGGGAACACTCATATCCAATGGAGGCCAACAATCCAAGTACTATGCTTGCATTGATGTGCAACAGTCTAACTCCCTTTAAAGGCTCCCACCCTTCGGATGGAAGAGCTGAGCCAGAACTATCTAATACAAGATCATCGGACCGACTACCATGGCATAGATCATGAAGACTATATATGGCACGAAACCTTACTCTACACGAACTAGAGCAAAGTCTAATACACATGAGGGCATACGGTCCTATACTATCGAAGCAAGGGTATATGACTAACTCATGAGCATATAAGCCAAGCAACGCATGATAGCAAGAACACATACACTGCTCACACATATCATGACTAAGACAAACAATATATAGTAAAGATGTATCTTTGAAGTAGAGCAAAGTCATCCTAGAACTAGAAGATACAAGAGACACACCCTTAGCTCCAAGGAAACCTGAACCTATGTAGAACTACTCTAGCCTAACTCCACTATCCTAAAGACTAAAAGTGAGAGAGAGAGTGCTTCAACTTGTGGTGCCTCATTAGGAGCTTAGGCCTTTGGAGGTCGATTCCCGAGAGGAATATTCGGGGTACATCTCATAACCGCCTTTAGGACTAAACGAGGAGCCGGCATATGGAAGATGGGCGAGAGGGGCCACCATTGTGGTTCGGCCGAACTCAGGTGGGCCCTTTTGCACCGCCTTTCGTCTAGTAGACTACCAGGTGGGTCCTTAGGTGGGTATGGGGGTGCATGGGTTGTCTGTAGGCCATTTACTCGAGGTTGTGGGCCCTTCAATTTGCATACTGGCTCCTGATTGGTCGAGTGTGTGTTTCTTCTCTCTCTTGTGGGCCCGTGGATCCATGTGTTACCCCATGGTGCGCTCTCATTGGCTGAAGTTGTGTTTCTTCACCATGAGAGTGTATATTCTCCATCCTTTTGTATGTATTTCACCTACACTCAAATAATCTCAAGGACATGTGGAACTACATTATTCCAAACCAAATATGCGTGTAAGAGATTGTCAATTCCTCGAATATTGACGGCTATATTTGGTACTTAACAGCCGTCAACATATAGCATTCATGAACTTTTCCCTAAATTGAATCATTGATGTTTGGCTTGGCCTTGGTCATGTTCTCCATCAACTATTCATCCTTTAAGCATTTTAAATTTACTTGGGAAGAGGGTCAAGTCGAATGAAATCCCTATGCAACTCGGTGAACTCTTGACCTTTCTTGGTTGGCATGGTTCAAATTTGAATTTTTACTTAAGAACTCAAATATCTACCAATACAAAAGTTGTTCACATTTTCATGGGACACGACTTTGTCAATTGGAGCTTGATGAGATTTTGAGTGTAACATGCCCAAAAATTCAGTCAAAGTCAGGTCAAACCCCACAATTTCACCCTGGCCGGCACCCAAGTTCATGTTGTTTTCTCTTATAATTTCCCATTGATCTGTAGACTTTTTCTATGATCAACCTTTACAAAAGTTGTAGCCTGCATTATCGGACACAACTTTGGTATTTGGATATTTTGAACTTCAGTTCAAAAATTTTGAGAACCACCCGTTTGAAGTAGCGCCCGTTAGGTCTTCGACGAAACGACGTTCACGCGCCGGCGCTCGCGTTCCAGCCAACCGCGCCAGCCACTTGGCACCCGGCACCTGCCATGGACTTCGAGATCGACGAGGAGATAATGTGATGCAACGCCTCGACCCCAGGATCACCGGCACCCTAGCCTCCCCTTTGTCCCCCCCGGTCTCCGACCAGCCGCGTCGCGCCTGCCGGGCCGACGCACCGAGCTCCGCCATGCGTCCAGGCACGTGGCATGCCGCCGCTCTGACCGGTCGCACGGTCGCTCCCGACCATGACGCGATGTCTATCATCCCCGCTGCTGCTCAGCCAACCCACGCTCGAGCCTCTCCAACGGGTCGGAGACTGCCCCACCCAAGCGCCTGCCCAGCCGCGACTGGCTCCCGACCGCGTCGTTGCCCGCGCTGCCCTCTGGAGGCTTAGCCTTGAAGCCTCCCGGCGATCCTCGCCTATAAAAGGCGCACCACCCCTCCCCCCCCGAGCCCGCCTCCCCGCCGCTCTGCCATTGCCGCAGCCATAAAACGCCGCCGTCCTAGGTTCCCGGCCTGCTTGTTCCCCCACCATCGCACGCTCACACCTCCACTCGAGCTTCCCCAGGCCTCAGCCGAGCCTCTCCCCACCACCGCCGCCGGCATTGAGGAAGACTGAGCCGCCGCCGCCCCTGTCCTCCTCCGCCTGCAAGATCGACCCTAGGTGAGCCGATGAGCAACCCTAGAACCTTCCCATAGAGCCTTGCGGCCCCACCTCGCCGGAATCCGGCCGACCCGCCACCGGCCGTGGTCCAAGGACCGCATTGCTAGCCTTTAGATCTTTCAAGGGTCCTTTCTACAAAGTTTCATGGGCTAATCGGCAATTAGATTCTATAGATCTACGTTTGAAATCAGCAATATGGTAAAATCGTGTAAAAATCACAGAAAAATTGGAAAAATGCAATCTTGATTTTTCTGGAATCGTTGTGACGAGTTCTACCTTTATAGAAAGCATGTATAGGTGTTTTCTGCTTAGATTTCAAACTAGATTCAAATCTGTTCAACCAATAAATTGTGCATTGATTGAAATCTGTAGTTTTGTTTGTGTTACTTTTTGGTTATGTTGCTCTCTGTGTAATGCTTAGCTTGCTGTAAAAAGTTGGCAGAATGTTGCACACTAGATTTTGAGTTATGAATTGTTTAGTCCGTCTGCACACATCTAGATCTAATAATTTTAGTAATTAATATACCCAGTAAATAAATCCAATATTTTCAAAGTGGAATGTAAATCTCTTAAGGTATCTCTAGTAAATAGTAGAGATCAGTTTGGCCTGTCTAACTTGATTTTTAATTAATAGTAGTTTAAATCAAGTAAATTAAAACAGCAAGATCCTTTGATCTTTTTAAGCTACCCTTTGGTATGTGAACTAGTTTTGAAAAGCATAGGCTCTGGTAATTTTCTAAGGATCAATTGATTATAGTGTGATTTACTAGGATTTATTCTTGATGCTAGTGTGCTGTTCTTGTATGATTTTTCATGGTTGTTTCATCCATGTGTTTGGGCTGGTTTTTGTCGGTAAATCTAATAAACCACGAAGAGCATACTATAATTTTCTCACATGAAAAGCATACATCAACCTGCCAAAATAAATTGTTGAAGCTACATTTCTTAAAAGGCTAAATAAAAATTAAGTCACCCTTTAAGCAAATTAAATGAGTTAAAAACATCACCCCACACACCTTGCTATTTTGTGCTGAATCCAAGTTAAATAGTTTTAGGCCCTGTTTGGACCCACCAACTAAACTTTAGCTAGGTAAAGGTAAACTTCTTCTGGCTAATGGAAAAGGCCATTTTTTTCTTTAGCCGGTTGGGAGTAGCTAAACCCAGCTAAAACTGTTTAAAGACTGAAAAGCCCTTAATCGTTTGATGAAATTACACCCACTACCACCGCAACCTTCATCTCCTTTGGCACCCGGGAGGGTATTATAGTCAATAAACTAGCATTTAGCTAGGGGATCCAAACATCGCAGCTAAAGTTTAGCTAGCTAAAAGAAGTCATTATATTTTAGCTAGCTACGTGAATTGGTGCGTGGACTTTTGCCTGCTTCTTTTGGAAACTTTTTTCCCATGCTACGTACATGTGGGTCCCTTGTTACCTCATCCATCACCAAGAGAATAGATAAGGGCTCAATGCTGACCGTGGTGTAGTCCTATTTTAATTGAAAATTCACTGGTGTCACCATCACATGTTCGGATAATTGTCATCGCATCCTTGTACATATCCTTGATGAGGGTAATGTAGCTAGTTGGGACTTTGGGCTTTTCCAAGGCCCACCACATGACATTTCTTGGTACTTTGTCATACACCTTCTCAAGGCCAATAAAAAACATGTGCACGTCCTTCTTCTTCTCCCTATATCTCTCCATCAATTGTCGTATTAGAAAATTGCCTCTATGGTCGACCTACCAGGCATAAACCCAAACTGGTTTTGGGTTACGCTCGTCACTCTTCGTAGGTGATGCTCTATAACCTTCTCCTAGAGCTTCATCATATGACTCATCAACTTAATCCCACGATAGTTAGTAAAACTTTGAACATCTCCCTTGTTCTTGAAGATCAGTAAATATACTATCTCCATTTTTCAGGCATCTTGTTTGCACCAAAAATGAGGTTAAAAAGCTTAGTTAGCCATACTCTCGCTCTAGCATCCATGCACCTCCACACCTCAATGGGGATTCCATCAAGGCCCATCATTTTACCTCCCTTCGTCCTCCTCAACGCCTCCTCGACCTCCGCCTCCTAAATTCTCCGCACAAAGCGTCTACTGGTATCATCAAATGACTCGTCCAACTCGAGGATAGGACCCTCATTCCCATTAAACAACTTGTCGCAGTACTCCCGCCATCTGTCCTTGATCTCCTCGTCCTTCACCAGAAGTCGATCTGTCCCATCTTGATGCATTTGATTTGGTTGATGTCCCTTGTCTTCCTCTCATGGATCCCAGCCATCCTATAAATGTCCTTCTCTTCTTCCTTCGTTCCTAGCCGCTAATAAAGATTGTCATACGCCTAACCCTTTGCTACACTCACAGCTCGCTTTGCAGCTCTCTTTGCTATTTTATAGCTTTGGATGTTGGTTGCACTCTTGACAAGGTGTAGGCGCTTGAAACACTCCTTTTTTTCTTAATAGCCATTTGCACCTCATCATTCCACCACAGGTGTCCTTCGCCTCCTGTTTGCCTCTCCTACTCACGCCAAAAACTTCAGAAGCCACCTACCGAACACATGCTACCATCTTTAGATACATGTCGTATGCATCTTCTCCTTCTTCCCAAGGCCCCTCGCCTAGCATCCTCTCCTTAAACATGTGCACCACTTTGTCTCTAAGCTTCCACCACTTCGTTGTTGCAGTCTTGGCACGTTTGTCCTGGTAGAGACATACTCAAAAACAAAAGTTCGTCACCACAATATTGTGTTGAGGGACAACACACTCCCCAGGTAACACCTTACAACCTAAGTAATCATGTCTATCCTCCCTCCTTGTAAGGATAAAGTCGATCTGGCTCAAGTGTTGTTCACTATGAAAGGTCACTAAATGGGATTCCCTCTTTCTAAAGAGACTATTCGCTAGCAACGAGCCGTAGGCCTGACACAAAGTTCAAAACCTCCTACCCCTCTTGGTTCCTACTGCCATAACCAAACCCCCCTTGCACACGCTCGAACCCGACATTAGTAGCACCCACTGGTCGTTGAAGTCTCCTACTATGAAGAGTTTCTCGCTGATAGGCACAGTACTAACCATGGTATCCAGATCTTCCCAAAACTTCTCTTGGTGCTCTCACAAAGACCTACTTGAGGGGCATAAGCACTGATCACATTCAGGGTTGAATCTCTGACTACCAATCGAACTAGAATAATTCAGTCAACATGCCTCCTAACCTCTATGATCAAGATACCTACACCGTTCGTACCCGATGTCAACGAACGGGGACAACATCGTTGAGATCGATAATTGAATCATCCATCCTACATAGTTCCAAAGAAAAATGCAGTCAACATATATAGTGGAAACTTCATATTTATGAGATAAAGTGCATTGAAGTAGTTCAATTTCTTGGTAGCCAAAGGCTCACAAACATGATACAGAATTATACAGGCAGACAGCTCAGAAACATTGGTAACCAAACACTACGGGGAATTTACCCTATAGCCACGAACCATAAGAGCAACGACACTGATGTGGTTGCAATAGGTGGGTTGTACTGCAACCAAACAGTGTTTTGGTGGTAATATGTGAGTGTAATGCAACGTATGAGTTGTGTTGCGATATGTATGGCTTTGGTAGCAAAAGAATGGTGCTCTCGCAACCATTTTCCCCATTTTTGTGGCAATTGGATAGGAGGTTTGCAACCACATCTGTTAGTTGCAATAATGGTTATTGGGTTGCAATAAAATGATGCTATAGCAACTTCTTTTAGTTTCCGTTGCTTTGTTCGACGCTATCACCACATCGTACTTTGGTTGCATTAATCTTGATGTGGTGTTGCAATAGGGAGGTGGATATTGCATCGAATAAGGCGAGTGGATGCAATTGCATGGTTGCATAGCCACAACAATGTTTGGTTGTAATAGTGGATAACGTCGTTGCAACTTGTAACCCTTATTGCAACGAACAAATGTGTCTATCGCAACGCTTTTATGTTGTTGCTATACGCAACTCTTTCTTGTTGGTGGGCCTCACGCATCAATAGGAGGGGGCGACAGATCGGTCTTGGAGGGCGTCTTTTGTCGAGGGACCAGGAGGGGGCGACACAGATCCTGGAGGGGCGTGAGTTTCTTTTGTCGAGAGACCTCCTCCGCAGAAACCTAGATGCATGGCGATCCCATCTAGTATCCTCAACTGATTTTGTTGCTGCCGATTCATCAAAATCGTGTTGGTGCATGATCAGGTATCCGTTCTCTGAGTACACATCAATTTCCCTTGGATTTTTACTTCTCTGGTCATATGATTGATGTTGTATTCCCATGAAAATTGGTGTAAATACGACATGTTTCATGTTTGACTTGAATCCGGCGGCGTGGTAAGATGTGTTGCCGCAGTTTGCAATCTTCTTTGGAGGGAGAGCAAATATGTTTCGTGTGAAAATCTATAGGAGTATATGACTGACGGAAAGGGGTTTTCTTTGATTTGGCCTGATAAAGTATTTGCTTTCAGAGAGGCACATGAGAAATATTTGGTGACTTGTTGCCTCGTTGAAATTCATTGAACCAAATATAGCAAGATACTTTTTTAACAAGATATAGCAAAGGTACATGTGAGTTTCTAAGATTTTTCTGCTTGCATCAGGAATATTTAATTAACTTTGGACGATTACTTCATTGTTGGAGAGCTCGTTACTATAGTTGAAAATCTTGCTTCTTGTCGCCAATAGCATTAGTGCCTTTTGTCCCTTGATTTTTTGCTGCTGCTTGAACCAGATTTAAGTTGTTACATTTCTTTGGGATAATTGTACAGTGAAAGAGGGGCAACGTCACGGCATCGACGGACGGTGCTAATCACGTCAGCTTGCTGGTCATCGATCGTGACCACTTTGGCGAGGAGGCAAGGCTGGCGCACAAGGAAGATCGAAAGACCTCGTCACGCTGCAAGCCGACGATCTGAAGCAGCGCCCCCTATATACACGTATCTTGATCTGGTAAGCGGCATGTATAACAATATATCTCGTGCGTATATATTCATATGGTGTAGCATGTTGATGATCGTTGTTTCATGTGATTATTATTCAGGATAATGTCGTCGCATGATGAAGATACGAGTTGGATGCGTTTGCCTCGAAATAGCCCAGAGTGGCAGGAGAAATTGAAAGAGTTTATTGAAATCACTTTTGCTGGGACAAATAGAGGTGGAACTGCTGTGTGCTCGTGTACTGGATGTCAATGCATGCTTCCCCATGCACAATTTGTGGTTCAGTACCATCTGGTTCGTAGAGGGTTTGCTGAAAGTTACATAATGGAACGCCAAAGTTCATCAGCTGCAGCAAATGTGAATCTTGACAATGAAGGGGCTGCCGTGCCTACTGAAATAGATTTGGTCAACGAAGATGCACCACCTGATGTAGTATTGCACGAGGAAGGCGCACAGACACCAGATTTTGGACTAAAAAATGAAGAAGGCGAATCGAGTGATAACCGTGCTGCCACTAATACTATGATTAGATCCCTTATCAGCGGGTCTATGCAAGGGGAAGAAGTCTTGGAACCTGATACTGAAGAGCAGCCGAATAAACAAGCCAAGATATTTATGAGGTTATTACAGGAGGCAGAAAAGGAATTGTATCCAGGTTGCGAAGAGGCTACTAAAGTTTCTTTTATTGTGACACTTTTTCAGATCAAGTGCTTGTATGGTATTAGTAACGCAGCACTGGAGGCCATACTAGTTTTGTTCTCAAAGATACTTCCTAAAGGCCACTGTATCCCAAACACATTGGAGAAAGTGCAGAAGGTGGTTCGAGATCTTGGCTTGGACTATGTAAAGATACACGCTTGTGAGAATGATTGTGTATTATTCTGGAAGGAAAATGCAGTGCTGGATACATGCCCCATATGCAAAGTGTCTAGGTGGAAAGATTGCGATGATTGTGCTGCCAAGGGCATTGGTGATGGTGGTGGTACTAAAACTACAAATAAGAAGAAGTTGCCACGTAAAATCCTGCGCTACTTTCCTCTTATTCCTAGGCTTCAAAGATTGTATATGTGTGAGAAAACATCGTCGGAAATGCGATGGCATAAGGAAGAATTGGTGGACGATGGAAAAATGCGTCATCCTGCTGACTCGAAGGCATGGAAACATGTGAATAGCAAGTGTAAATGGTTTGAAAAGGATGCTCGTAATATTAGGCTCGGTCTTGCTTCTGATGGTTTTAATCCATTTGAGATGCAAAACGTTACATACACCACATGGCCTGTTATCCTTATCCCTTATAATTTGCCTCCATGGTTGTGTCAGAAGCAGCCTTACTGGATGATGTCAATGTTGATATCTGGTCCAAAATCTCCCGGAATGAATATTGATGTATATTTGAGGCCCCTCATCGACGAGTTGAAGGAGCTTTGGGATAATGGTGTCCAAACATGGGATGCAAAGGTTAAGAAAAATTTTAAATTGCATGCTATCCTGCTTTGGACAATTAATGATTTTCCTGCATATGCCATGCTTTCTGGTTGGAGCACAAAGGGTAAATTTGCATGTCCATACTGCCACAAGGATACTGAATATTTGTGGTTGAAATGTGGATCCAAGCACTGCTACATGGGACATCGACGTTTTTTGCCCTTGGACCATCCATGGCGCAAGAACAAGGTCAGCTTCAACAACCAAGTCGAAACCAGGGAGGCACCAAAACCACTGACTGGTGAACAGGTATTGGAGCAATATGAAAGTTTTGAACAAGTGAAATTTGGAAAGACAGCAGCAAAAAAGAGGAAGAGGGACGAAGATCAAAGATGGCACAACTGGAGGAAGAAGAGTATTTTTTTTGAGCTCCCTTACTGGTCTTCTTTGCTCATCAGGCATAATTTGGATGTCATGCACATTGAGAAAAACATATGTGAGAGCATATTGGGCACTCTGCTTCAATTGGAAGGTAAATGTAAGGACGGTGAGAAGGCCCGACTTGACATGCAGCAGCTTGGGATTCGACAAGATCAGCATCCTATTATTGCGAATGATAAGTATACCTTGCCACCAGCCTTGTATTATTTAGATAAAGATCACAAGAAAATTTTATGCGAATTTCTACAAGGAGTGAAGTTGCCTGATGGGGTTGCCTCCAATATAAGGAGAGGTGTTGACGTCAATGCCTGTAAGGTGTCTGGACTCAAAACTCATGACTACCATCTAATTCTACAGAAACTCCTACCCTTAGTGGTACGAAAGATTTTGCCAGAACAAGTTGTCATCGGTTTGATTGAGCTTAGTAGGTTCTTTAATGCACTTTGTTCTAAGGAGCTGGTGGATGAAGATCTTGACAAACTTAGTAGTTCAATTAGGGAAACTCTCTGTCGGCTTGAGATGATATTCCCACCTTCGTTCTTTGATATCATGATTCACTTGCATGTTCATCTAGCTGAAGAGGCTAAACTTGGAGGGCCCGTTTGTTATAGATGGATGTATCCAGTGGAGAGGTACCTACGTACTGCTAAAGCATATGTGAGGAACAAGGCACAACCAGAAGGCTCAATAGCTGAGGGATACACAGAGTTTGTCCGATGATGAAGATTCAGGTGATGCCATCCATGACCTAGATATGGGCTGAAGTTCGTCTCCGGTTGAGACATGCGCCAGGTACAGTAACTATGCCCAACAGAATATCGAGATTGGATTAAATATGTCGATGTATGAATGATTCATGCCCTCATCCCCTTTGCATCTAAAAAATCCTAATCTATGTGTTGTTTAGTTACATATTTATGACAGAGGAAAAATACCTAATCGTATTTACACCTCAATCTGAGTCTAGCATATGGATCATCAAATATTTAGACTATATATACATGTGTATATTGTATCAGGCATACATCTCCTATATACATATATTTAGTGCAAAGCTCAAAAAGACGACAGATATAGTGCATGCTGGCATCTAGGTCTGATGTAGCGTGGTGTGTTTATTTTTATGAAGGTTGAAAAAGAAATAGCAAGCTACTAATGAAAAAGAAATCAATTGATGATTGAAAATCTTTTTGGGAAATAGCGCTGCTAGGACATAGATGGTAGCTACCAGTAGTTGCACATTCACGCAATTGCCAGCTACTAATGTGAATCATGCTTTTCTGAACAGAGGTTTATAAATTTGCATATAAGAAAGATGATTGAAAAATATTGTGGTGACATGACTGTTACATATTGTACCTGTAGAGAATTATAATAATTACTTCACGAGACCTTAAAGCAATGATTGTAATTTTCTTTCGATATTTGTTGTTAACTTTTCTTTGTTTCTTAGAAGTACAGACCATATTTATTTAGAACAATTTATCACATTGATAGTCAGAACTCTAAATTATTCTTTCAGTTGGGAATACCAAACTTTTAAATCATGGTGCAGCCCTCTCCCTTTGGCTCTAGCTTCGCCCCTGACTACTTCACCTCTGAAATTTCAGTTTGCAAACTACTTGGACGATGTCTTTCACATGCCTGGGGTCGCCGCTGGGTGAAGACCGTGTTCACTATACATGTGACAGGAATGAATTGACGTTTGGTAACTTAGTAACATTGAAATCACGTATGGGGTATGGGGCCAGGGACTACTTGTACTATAAAAAGAGATGTGGTAACGATAAAGCAACACTAAAGGAGATCAACTATGATGGAGATGCAAATGATATGATAGATTGTAATGAGGATGAGAGGGAGGTCAGATTAATTTTGTCCAAGGATCAAGTAACAAACCCATATGTCGCCATAACACCCGTTAAAACACCTAGTACTACATCTGGTGAAGACGAGGCTTACTTGGTGCTTAATGCATACAAGGATTGGCTTCAATCTCTGCATGTGCAGGGTCAAGGTTTGGGTGAGTTACGCTGCTGCCCTACTATAGCTGATTAATCCAGTGCACTCATGTCTCATAATATTGCCTTCTTTTTGTAGAGTTTGGAGATTCAACAAGGGAAGAGACTGTAGTGACATACAGAGAATGGTTAAGGGTGGATGGAATACTTGATAAAATTAGTAATATCATATGCTTCTCCAAATTGTCAAACAAAATATTATTTCATAACAAACATTATTATTAATTGTACATGTGATGATGTTGTCTGTAGAGGAGTATGTGGAGCGTAGCAATGAGGTCCAGGCACAACACATTTCAACTCAGCACAGCAACGACGCAACAGCACCTGTGCAGCGACCATCTCATGCTCGGCGTGCCAAACAACAAGCAGAAAATGGTAAGTACTAGTTTATATGGTGTCAATTTTAGGATCAGTTCATGTATCCGTTAATGAACATTAATTACATTTTGTAAGACTCATATATTTTTATCTCTAATACTATATTCTCTTTGCACTTAATGGATTAATAATAAAAATTCAGCTGTACTGTACTCATATATGCTTACAATTCTCGGCTACAACTAGGATTCTAGTACTGTACTCATTACACTTTTTTTGTTAAGCAAGTGATTGGTAGATACAAAAATAGATGTACCCATATTTTATATACATGTCTTACTTCTTTAAAGATTATTAAGCAAGTGATTGGTAGATACAAAAATAGTTGTACCCATATTTTATATACATGTCTTACTTCTTCATAGATTATTTGTACGTATGCATTGCACACCCATACATGATACATGTCTTATTTCTTTAAAGCCGAGAAATAATCTTTAAAGTTTGAAAACCAAATAGGTAGCTAGAATTTAAAAAAACTGATGTTATGTATGCATTAAAAATGCCATGAATGCGCTTGGTAGCTGCTCCCTAGCTTTTCTCTTAGCTAACTGGTTGGACAGAATGGTACCTAGAGGTACATGTGCTCTTCATACATAAACAAGTAGTACCCCAGGTGGTGGAATTGCTCTATTATTAGGTAAACAATTTTATTTCTCTTATAAAATTTCTTTGGTTTAAATGGAACAGGCTCCCAAAATAAGAATAAACGAGCTCGAGGTACCTTGAAAGGATTGAAAGCAATGAACAAGAGAATCAAGGCTGGAAATCAAAAGCTGAAAGTTGAATTCTCCAGACTTGGACATGCGGTAGGTGACAACTCACGCACGTTCACTGATGAAATAGTAATTTTTACTAGGAAAAGGGCACCACTCATTGGAGTCAGATCTTGGAAAGATATCGACCAAGATGTCAAAGACTCAATAGCATCTGACATATTGGTAAGATTGTTATCTATGTTTGGTAGTTGGGACCTAGTGATGCAACAAATGACATATTATCTATCTGATACATTCATTATTTACAACAGGATAGATGGGACCTTGTAGATAACGATGATATAAGGAGAAAGATATGGGCCATTGCTTCAGAGCACTACAAAGGATGGAGATCAACATTTAGTGCTACGTACAAGGCATATGAGCTATCAGGAGAGAATGATGAATAAGCCAGATGATTTAGACATTGTCGAATGGTACTATCTGGTCAAGTATTTTGGGACTCCGACATTCCAGGTTTGGATACATGTATTCTATTCTTGCCATTTCAAATTTATGTAACAATGGCTATGTATTCATATGTATCACCACATTTTATTGAGCAGGATAAAAGCAGTAGAAATTCTGGTATTCGAGGATGTAGATTGACACAACATAATTCAGGCTCAAAGGCTTTTGCTCAGTTAAGCTATGAGAAGGTAATAACTTCATAACCACATATGTACATGTTTTTTAGGATGAAATATTAACTTGTTTATTTCTTGCCAAATCAGAAAGACCCAGAAACTGGGGAGGAGCCCAATGATTTGGAATTATGGTTCCTTACGCACACCAAGGATGGGGTTTGGACAAACCAACCATCTAGGGAGGTCTATGTGAGTTCAGAATTAATTTGTAAATACATTGAGTGATTGTTGCAAGAGGACAACTGCAATTATATATATCATTAATTAACTTATTGATCTGTGCCTTATGTATGATAGGAGAAAGCAGACACCCTAATTGCAGACAGGGTATCAAAAGCAAATGGAAGCTTTGTGACACAAAAGGAGAAGAACCAGCTTTTCCAGAGAGCATACAAGGAAGCCACAAAATGCAAATCATCCAGCAGGATGCATGGCAATGGATATTTGGCTGTGTACCCAACTAGAAGGCAGCTACTGAACAAGGATTACCAGGAACAACTCAGAGATCAGGAACAAAGACGTCAGGAACATGTAGAGATGATGGAAGCATTTGGAGATCTGAAAGAAAGAATGCAATCTGAACATGTTGACTGGAAAAGGAAAGGGAAATACATAGGCGTCAGATGGAAGAATTGATGAAGGCAAGGGATGAGGAAAAAGAACAATTTAGGCAACAGATGGAAGCTCAACGAGCTGACAGGGAAACTGAAAGGGAAGAACATAAGCGTCAGATGGAAGAAATTATAAAGGCAAGGGAGGCCAATAAGGAAACATTAAAGCAAGAGCTTCTATCTATGGTGCTAGCAGCCCAACCACAAGCATTGTTACCTCAGGTACTATTAATGGAAAATCTTAACTTGCCAAAGTTATTCTATGTGTTTCTCTCTTTAGGTCCAATACCAGCATGCCTTCATATTTCCATAGGCTGCCCCCAACAAAATTGTTTGAGTGCATATTTTTTCCATCTCTTGTTACTCTATTCTAAGCAAACTGTACATGCAGGCAAACAAAGATGGGAATGAATTTGCACAAGTGCCTCCAGGAACAAGCAATAGTGAAGGGAATGAACAAACTACACAACATGAAGTCTCCTCATCTCAGGTAGTTTCTGAACTGAAAATATGTTGTGAATGCATTAGTTTTACAGTGCATAAATATGAGGCCTAATTGCTGCACTCCGCCTTATTGATTCACAGGAAAACTTGATCACGCAACAATCTGAAGCTCCAGCAAACCCACCTTCAGCTGCTACTCGTGCTACAAGAAGTACTGCTACACATAAAGAAGGGAGTTATATTACCACACAACAGCTGAAGGAACAAGCTGCTAAAAAGCGATCATCAAACAAAAGGAAGTAACAAGTGCTGGGATCATCAGTGTTGAGGAAACCTTTGCTGAAGTGCTACTTTTTTTTAGTTTGTTTGCTTCATTCAAAACATTTGTGTGCTGCAAACATTATGTATTTGTGTGCTGCAAACTTGAACTCTGTCTTTGTTTTTGAACAATTTCACATTGGATGGTTCATCAATGAAATATTGTTTATTTGATGGATGTAAATGGTTTAATATTTGTCATATATATAATATATTGTTGGCAAACGAAATGTGGCAATAGAGTGTCAATTTATGCAACCGAATATTAATCGTGGCAATAGAGACTAACTTAATACAACCAAACAATGAATGTGGCAATAGAGGCCACATCCTATTGCAACCTTCAGACTATAGTACTAACAACGATTTCTTTTCGTGGGAATAGAGCATCCATTTGTACCAACCAACAATTTATCGATGCAATAGTGGTCTCCACTTGTAGCAACCACATCATCATCGTGGCAACAGAGGGTTCACTTATAGCAACCACGACGTCATCGTGGCAATAGTGTCTGACCTATAGCAACCAACCATGATTCGTGGCAATACATGAACTCGCTTATAGCAACCAAAACAATTTGGTGGCAAAAAAGTGGTGCACCTAAAGCAACCAAAAAATGTGAGGTGGCAATAGCATGGGCCACCTATAGAAACCAAAATGAGATCGTGGCAATAGAGGGTTCTACATATTGCCACACTTAAAACTCGTGGCAATAATTTGTTTGCAACCCCTACTTTTCGTTGCTAATATACCTATTGCCACGCTTTGGGATGTAGCCAGAAGCACCTAGGGCAACAAAACCATTCGTTGCAATAGGTGTTATTACCAACAACAAAATCGTTACCTAAGCTTGCATTATTGCGTTGCAATAGGTATTTCTTTGCAACGAAAAAATTAGAGTCGTGGTCCAAAGTTTGGACTACACCAGTTCTAGCAACGAAGTTTTACGAAATTTTTTCGTTGTCTTTGCGTTTATTGCAACCAAATTGGGCATATTGCAACCAATTTAGGGCGTTGCCTTAGGGAAAATTTCCCGTAGTGAAAGTGAATTGTAGCAAAATACAGTCCATGTTTAGTCTGAATTAATCTGATATGTGAACTAATCTGATATGCTACTTGTCTCACTCTTCTCAGTTTCAGTGTTCTCAGCCTGCGATATTAATCTCAGTTCGATCATGTAGGATGGTGATTACAGAATGGTTAATTTTGTACGACTTGACTTGAGAAAGGAGAGCAGGAAACACTGTTTCTTTCCAAGACCATCTCCAGCGGAATCGCTTTCCTGCTCGCCATCGCGGTCAGTCTCGCCAAATCGAAAAAAAGCTCTAACGGCCTCGGTACTTGCCTCGCCATGTGTGACAACCCAGTGCTTAATAGGATTGATAGAATACTCATATCACCAAGTTTCAACTTCTTTTTCGGAAGCTTATCTCGAAAGAACTCCAAAGTTAAGCGTGTTTGGCCTGGGGCAATTTCGGGATAGGTGACCAACTGGAAAGTCTTCCCCGGGTGCGCATGAGTGAGGACAAAGTGCGCAGCAAAAACATGTGTTGGTCTGTGAGGATAGTCTAGAGGTCCTAGAGAGCAGCCAAGGTAAGCGGGCCCGGCATCGGGGAGGTGGGACGTTACACCATCCCTGTAGACTAGCCATCCGATCTCCCTCCATCACCGAATATGGCTGGTACGTGCAACTCGCCATCCTTCCACCTAAGGATGGAGATGGATGTCTGGACATCCGAAACATCCGTATTCGTATTCGATAAAAACGTAAATATGGTTATTCGTATTCGTATTCGATTTTAATATGGATGTCAAATGGATGTATCCGGATTCGATTTCCAACAATTTTCTCTATCCGATTTCACATTCGTATTCGAGAAAAATCCGAAACATTCGACATTCGTATTCGAGAAAAATCTGAAACATTCGACATAAATTAACTTCTCTATTTAACTAACTATTAATTATAAATGATATAAACTATTTAATCAATTTAAAAATTATCTACATGATAATTACTAATTATATTGATTATAATATACTAACGGTATATAAAATAAATTTAATTAACTTTAAGATGTACAATCATATCAATTTTAACTACTTTAATTTATTTTTCTAATTTATAAATTATATTATACTTACTATGTACTATTTTCTTATTAAAATATTTTATATATTATGAAAATTATTTATATTTATATTTGTATATTTAATTATTCAAATATATGTAACATACATGAGATATATACGCATAATTTACTCTTAAAACAACCCATAAAGTGAATTAACACACATTAAGACATTTTCTGTCAAAATCAACTAAACATCCGAATGCAAATCCAAATTCGAACTATTCGTTTTGTATTCGTATTCGATAAGATTCGTATTCGTATCCGAATTCGATTTAAAATATGGTAAATAGTGGTATCCGAATTCGAATCCATTCGTATTCGATCCGAATCCATCCTTACTTCCACCCTTGTGCGTCTGACAAAGGGAGCCCTCTGTTTGTTGGTGTTATTTTTCTTAAAACTTCATTTATTCTCCTCTCCTTTATAAATTCAAAAGGTTAATATTTTGAGCTCTTAAAATCAGGCATGTTTTTGTGCCCATAGAATAAATAACATTGAATCCATTTTAACTAAGTTCATGTCGAAACTTCTTATGGATTTTGAACTAAAATTCACCAAAGTTGAACTTATTTTGCAACTTATTTAAAATTTAGGGCACAAACTTAACTCGCGAAAAAATATCAATTCATGTCAGATTGAATAATGATAAAATGTGAATCAACAAGATATGGTGAGTGAGAGATTTGGTTAGTCTGTTGGAACGTGCTGAAATATAGAGAGGGAATCTTATGGAGTGAATAGCCAAATGGAGATATGGAGAGTCATATTTGGCTATTCAGCTGGTGATGCTCTAGGTTGATGACTACAGCATAGTTAATTTTATACACATTTATCTGGAAGACCTACTTCTTTCCATCTTGCGTCCTCAAAATTTTTGGTGCTGAAAGCGCACACACATGGCACCACTTCTGTGAAAGTCATGTTGGAATCAAAATCTAAATCATACCATGGGTTGTTTATGTCAAAATTTTAGGACTTAATGAATTCAGTACATATTGGACATAGTATATTCGAATGGCTGAATTCAATACCATGGATATGCAGCATTGCGCAAGCAAATTCTTATGGTTGAAATGTTTTTAACACAATTTTCCAAATAGTCGTTAAATGCATATGCTTTGAATCTTTCTCTGATTGAATCAAAATAACGAACATAAAAAAACTTCAATCTCTCATAGCTAGTTGAGCATTTGCAGTACCAGTGCTCATAGGAAAAATTCAGGCAAGTGATTCTACATCTGATGATTTGCATAGCAGGAAAAATACTCACTTTGGAGGGGATTTGGTCGACCCGGTGCTCGCCAGGGACGCCGGCGTGGTGGGTGCTGCGTCGCTGTCGGGGCGGGCACGACGCGCGGGTACCAGCCTAGCAGGGCATGGCTGAGGCCGGGTCGTGGGCGAGGATGCCCTCAGGCAGTGAACACAGGATGAGCAGGACAAGGCCAAGTCAGATATCGTCGATGGAGAAGTTGCAGGAGGCATCGATAGAGAGGCGCAGGGAGAGGGCGATGTCGAGGGGGGCGAAGATGGAAGAGACGCGTGGCGGAGGCAGAGTATTGACAAGGTGCGGCGTCGATGGAGAGGCGCAAGGAGGCGGCGATGTCGAGGGGGGCAAAGATGGCAGAGGCACACGGCGGAGGCAACGTGTCGACAGGGTGGAAGAAGTAGCTGAGGAAGGAGCAGGCGCGGCGGACGGTGCCGGCAGGCTGTGGCTGGAGCGGCTGGCGCGGGTGGAGGCGGCGTCGTCGAATTGAATCGATATTTGGTGGAGGAGAAGGCCTCGCCAAAATTTGGGGAAGGGGGCGGCGTCCGGGAGATGCTAATTTACGCTCGGCCGCACGGAGAGCGCCGTGCGGCCACGCATCTGTTGGCACTCCTTAGCCTAACTAAATCCCCAAGCACACGGAGTACAGTAGCCTTTCACCAGGGGAGTAGAAACCTGGATGTCAAATCCAAGGAACGGTAGACGCGACTAGTCTAGAACTTTCCTAACCGGACCCACCAGGGGAGGAAAGGGTAAAGGGTGTAGAGAGCTTAACCTTAGTTAGCCACTCGTTACCCCAGACAACCTATCTTAATCTAACATGATCTGCTTCGACGGCTAGAACGGGAAGAACTCAGAACGGGGTGAGAGAGGGGTTCTTCCGGGCTCAGCACTACTGTTATGAGTACACCCGAACGTGGTGGAGTGCAAAGGACGGACAGGGCTGTCACCACCTGCCGCCTGCCACTGCAGTTCCGTGGGATGCAACACAACCTGAGGTGACTAGCCAGCACAGGCACCACGCCTAAGCTTTCAGCCACTGACCTCCACCCAACGCGAAGGGCTATAGAGGAAACCCCAAACAAGAGTCGCTGTCACTCGCGCAGACTCAGGTACCCGCAGATCATAGATAGCCAAGATAAATTGCTGAAAGTAAAGAGTAAACTAGCGAGGTACTAAGGCAAGAGACCGAGGAACTTACTGAAGATATCTCTGAAGATTTATTCCCCGGGGGCGGAAATGTTGAGACGAGACCGAGGAAGAAATCCCGGACTCTCTCTACAAAGCTCGGCTGTCACCCGAGCAACTCACCCACTCTCTCTCTACTCTACTCAACTCTAAGATAATAGTGGACTACATCTTGAGCCTTCTCTTCTCTCCAATGGATGGTGTGTCTTGTGTCGGGGTAAAGGGCGCCTTTTATAGCCTCCCAAGGGTGGAATCCTGGTTAGGAGTGACGCACACCTCCTGCTTAGCATCCACGTGAAAGAGGAAGCGTGGAAGCCATGCTGGGAGGCCGGCCGGCCTGGTGTAGGCCGGCCGGCCTGGCCCTGGTGCCAAGTGGCACCGACTTTTGCAGGGACGGCCTGGATGATGTCCTGGAGTCGGTAGTTGTTGCGTTCACCTCAAGCTCGACAGTTAGGGGCCGGCCGGCCTAGGGTAGGCCGGCCGGCCTGGCCCTGGCCCCTCTCAGCCCTCCGTTGCACCGACTCGCTCATCAACGGTTGCATGTTGTCCCTTGAGGCGGTTTTGGTTGCGTTGAGCTGAGGTTGTCCGAGAATCCAAGGTAGGTGGACCATCCAATCCATGGCTAGGCCTTTCGGGTCCTCGGATCAAACCGACATCAAACTCACGGCTCATGATCATCCTTGGTGTGTTAGATAGATTATGGATCAAAACCGTGGCCAGAAGAGGCAGAAGGGGGCCGGTCGGCCTGGGCTAGGCCGGCCGGCCTGGCCCTGTGCCAGTTTGGCCTCCTGTTTTTCCTGTTTGTTCCTTCGCTCACAAATTGCACAAAACTTGTGGAACTCATTAGTATAAATGATATTAGCATGATTATCACTATATGAGCATGAAATCCGGAGAAATGTTGGCGGTAAAAGTCATAGATATCGACCGCCAACACGCCCCCACACCTAGACTTTGCTCGTCCCGAGCAAAGGGTTAATTTAGATCTAGAGGATCAAGCAAAGCCTAGGGTCATGAATTCAAGAGTATGCATAAGAATTATTTCAAAGCTTTCCCTCATACCTTGGATTCCAGGTGGCTAACACCTTCACTTTCACCTATTGAACCTCAGAATAAATCAATGGAGAGCCTGATTCCTCCTTCTCAGTACTTGGAGATTTTTTTTTTCAAAAATATGGAGGCATACTCTCATTCTCTCAAGCCACTCAGTCGCTCAAAGTATTTGATCCTCACTAAGGCTTTTCAAGTAGCCTCACCTACCTCTACAAGGTTATATGTGGGGCTCAAGGTAGGGATCAATAGAAATGCTTATCTCTTCCATCTATGTTGCGAGATCAAATAACTTGTCTCCGAGAGATCATGTCAACCATGAACTTTGGTCAAGTGCAAGTGAATGTGGATGATGGATGATGAATGTCCTTGAGTGGTATTTGATTCTAGCTTCTTCCATCTTTCCCCTTCTTCTTCTTCTTTTTTTTTTTTTACTCGAGTAGGACCTCCCACTCATCTTTTTTTTCTTTTCTTTTTTTTAGGGGGATGAAGAGCTGCTTGAGAACCACCTTTGATGGACTTTTATTCTGTGATAGACCTTATTTGATGAAACGTGTACGTGAATGACCAAAGTGCAAGGAAGAACATGCATGTCTCAGAAGGCACGATGTTTGATGAAGCTCAAAATGTAAAGATAGCTATGTGGAGTTTCAAAACTGTGTCATGTATGATATGGCTCTGGATGGGACTTGGCAAAGTTGAGCGTGAATGAGAGTTGCCTCATTTGTTTTTATTTTTTTTTCATTTTCAAAATGAAATTCTCCAAGACTTTGAATTAGAAAAGAACAAGCCTCTCATGTCATTATATCGTAAGAGTCAATAAGCGAAAGATCAAGTGATCCTATCATAAAGTTCCAAAGGCACATCGATACTTGCAAAGGAAATAAAGCTTATGCACCTTTGATAAATATGTAGGATTTCCATCTCTTTCTAGGTATTTCATTCAAATTTTAATTGTCATGCACTCATGCTCGCATATGAATTAAAACCAAGAAAGGAAATGGAGAAAGGGTTTCAAACCTCCGTGCGTAGTTGAATCTCAGCAGATGGCTGCCATGTGGTTATTTGGGCACGGGTGAAGACTGCGCGTCGATGTGTTGCTCGTCCTGTTTTCTGCGCACTTAGTGTAGAGTTAGAGCAGGGGTGTCGTTGGTACACAAGTGTGCACCAACCACTCAAGGCATGGTAGAACAAGGCAACACTTTATTCAAAAAGGGAAATATGGGGGTGCTATTGAAAAATAAAACTTTGGAAAATAAAATGAAAAGGGAAATTTTAGCACCCAAACCTATACTGAGATAATGGCACATTTTAGGTCTCGCCATGACCATGGACTATGGTAGTAGCTCGGATACTCGTAGCAGTCCATAACTTCGAGTTCCAGGATGTCGGACTTGAGGAATATTTTCAACTGAAAACATCCCTGTCATTGTCCTGGAGAGGAAGCATAAAGGAAAGCCTTCCTTCTCCATCCTCCAATTCAGCCATTTGATTTCATCAATTGGACTCTGGCTGATTGGGGGGTCTATGTTTCACCTTTTTGATCTCCTAATGGGAATGATGTTTCGTGTGCACAAAGTGTCTCGGGTGATTGCCCTTCCATCCCTTCTCCATGTCAGATTGTTCATGATATTCTGTTGATGTTTCTGATTGACTATCTGAAGATGGTACGGATTTGCGACCCGGTGATTTACTTCCAACCCGCTATTGCACTTCTAAGGCTGGAGTGAGAGTCTCCATCTCCTTATCCACAACATGAAGTGCTTCAACTACTATGGACATTTAGTCCATGATCACCAAGATGCTTGTCAGTCCTTTGACTAAATGAGCACCATGGGCACCACAAAGACTCTTAGCGTGTGTGTGCTTGGTTGGTCAGGTGATCAGTCTGCCGAACCTTAGCACAAGGTTTATACGGAAGGAAATAAAAACTTCCGTAGCTCATTCTCTATGAGAAATGGAACCGACACTTAAGAATCTTGCGGGTCTCACATATGGGTTGCAGCGGTGGAGTAAACCAGTATGATAGAAATCCCTTAGGTGGAATCTGGTAGGGTGAATGAATTTCTTCTCTCTAAGGGTGTTAATCCAAGTTTGTAAAGCTACCCTCGAGAGAGTATCATCTCATATGATTGAACTTGTATCCTTGGGAGATGATATGCCACATATTTATTTGCTCTCTTCTTCTTTTGATTTGTGAAGTGGATTCATGAAGGAGCAAGAATCCAACGGATGAGTTGTGGCTTGTCGTCCTTCTTGGTCAGGTGATATCTTGGTGTAACATGGTCCGTGTGCTAACACTTTGACATCGACCAAGTAGGGTCTGAACTTGTCATGGGTGAATACCACTACAGACAGTTCCTTCTCCGTTGTTTGTCGAACTCTGGTCAATGCTTTTGATAATGATGATTTCATGCATTGATCCAGCTCTGTCCCGATTGTATGGTTACTAGCAGTTGCACACGATCTTGATAGGAAGAGTCCAATCAGGAGGTTGTATGATGGGGGCCTTCTCAGCTGACACTTCTCCCAACTTGGGACAAGGTGGAGCCTTTGGGAATTCTCACGAACTCTATCCATATCCGCGAGGCATAAACCAAAGGTTGTCCATGGACTGAGACATCATCAAGGAATTCCTCCATGATGTTCTCGACAAGGACAAAGGATGTCCTTGATAATGGGAGAGAAGGCTGATATCATACACCTCTGTTGGTGCATTGCATAGACCAAACAATAAAGACAGGTGGAGGTAGATGAAAATTGACTAGTGCCTCACCACTTAAAGTGGGTGCTTACATGGGGTAAATAATACCCACATGCAGGTGTGCCTACCTCCCTCATCGCATCATTCAGCCAAAAGGCTGTTTGTCCGGTTCAAGCGATACGATGGGTGTTGGGGTTGATCCCCAGTCTAGTCTGTAGAGAATACCTAAAAATGGACCGATACTTCTCTAAGACTGTTGCAGCCTGCCGAGCCTCATTCTCTGTCAGTTTATCACTGATGATGACTGGCAGTGCTGCGATTTCGTGAAGAGGTAAATATCTCTATTCCAAGTGGAAGAGAGACATGTCTCAATCCAAGTGGCAGCAATCAACAACTCTAGTGGAGGAGGCTATGGTTCTCCACCATGTTGAGCTTGACTGCCCGGTTCTGCCCCTAGGATTGGGTAAGCATCTGAAAAAATATGCCCACTGATTCTTCACGGGGTCTGTCTAGCCCTTTGCGATAATGATCGTGCAAGGCTGAACTCACTGATCGTGCAAGGTCGATCAGGATGTTTTTCTTTGTCAACCTGAGCTATAGCTCGATCGTGGACAAGATGCTCTATTGGCTGATCCAACAAGAAGATTTTGTCACCTTCGAGGATATCGAAAATGTGGAAATCAAGGATCACTCTGCTGCGCCCCTCAGGCACAACTCGGATAATTCCTTTGTTTTCCAACATCTGGCCGTTGATCCCTTTCAGGTGCTTACGAAAGATCATGGACAACTTCTTGTGTGTCAGTCCCCTCAATAGGTGGAGGGCATTAAAGCTAGGGTCGACTAGCTTCTGCTTCCTCCGTCATTCCTTGCTCGTAACCGCAGATAGACCCTTGGTCTGCGGTCGTGACTTCCAGAATGAATTACTCAGACCTTGAGCGTGCACACCTAACGTGGCAGATCCTTAAGGGAATTCCCTTGGTCTGGGGTTTTTGTTCGCTCACGTCGTGTGGTTGGAGGCGGTGGATCTAATGAAAGTGTGAGGATTTGCTGTTTGGTTCATGGGAAGGTCGGTGGGAGGATCAGAAAACTGATCCTAAGGATGAGCACTATGTCTCAATCTACCAACGTTCGTTGTATGAGCACCATACCAAACTTCTCCCAGGTTGCTCCAAGTAGCTCATCTCTGAGCTTTGGGGATGGGATAGACAAACAGACAAACTTCAACGTTCACTTTGATCCAATCTCCTCCAACTCCTCTTGCACTCTGATTGTACCAAAACTTTGCTTCCCCCGTCAGAGAAAAACAGGAAGAGTTCCGTCTTGGTTCATCCCGGGAATGTTAGGAGAGAACTTCTCCTCATCTATTGCAAGGAGTGTGAACAAACGATGGCAACGAGATTGGGGCGGATCTCGAAGCCATCAGATAACGGGGTGGAAGGATGGTGGCAATTCCAAACACTCGCGAAATGGAACCGCCGTATAGCTAGGAGAAAACTCCATGTGGTAGATGGTTATGGGGGTAAAGTGTACGGCTAAAAAGATCATATACTAGTGTTGCTACCGTTCCCCGGCAACGGCGCCAGAAAAGCTTGTTGGCACTCCTTAGCCTAACTAAATCCGCAAGCGCACGGAGTACATTGTAGCCTTTCACCAGGGGAGTAGAAAGCTGGATGTCAAATCCAAGGAACGGTAGATGCGACTAGTCTAGAACATTCCTAACCGGACCCGACCAGGGGAGGAAAGGGTAAAGGGTGTAGAGAGCTTAACCTTAGTTAGCCACTCATTACCCCAGACAACCTATCTTAATCTAACATGATCTGCTTCGACGGCTAGAACGGGAAGAACTCAGAACGGGGTGAGATAGGGGTTCTTTCGGGCTCAGCACTACTGTTATGAGTACACCCGAACGTGGTGGAGTACAAAGGACGGACAGGGCTGTCACCACCTGCCGCCTACCACTGCAGTTCCGTGGGGTGCAACACAACCTGAGGTGACTAGCCAGCACAGGCACCACGCCTAAGCTTTCAACCACTGACCTCCACCCAACGCGAAGGGCTATAGAGGAAACCCCAAACAAGAGTCGCTGTCACTCGCGCAGACTCAGGTACCCGCAGATCATAGATAGCCAAGATAAATTGCTGAAAGTAAAGAGTAAACTAGCGAGGTACTAAGGCAAGAGACCGAGGAACTTACTGAAGATATCTCTGAAGCTTTATTCCCCGGGGGCGGAAATGTTGAGACGAGACCGAGGAAGAAATCCCGGACTCTCTCTACAAAGCTCGGCTGTCACCCGAGCAACTCACCCACTCTCTCTCTACTCTACTCAACTCTAAGATAATAGTGGACTACATCTTGAGCCTTCTCTTCTCTCCAATGGATGGTGTGTCTTGTGTGGGGGTAAAGGGCGCCTTTTATAGCCTCCCAAGGGTGGAATCCTGCTTAGGAGTGACGCACACCTCCTGCTTAGCATCCATGCGAAAGAGGAAGCGTGGAAGCCACGCTGGGAGGCCGGCCGGCCTGGTGTAGGCCGGCCGGCCTGGCCCTGGTGCCAAGTGGCACCAACTTTTGCAGGGACGGCCTGGATGATGTCCTGAAGTCGGTAGTTGTTGCGTTCACCTCAAGCTCGACAGTTAGGGGCCGGCCGGCCTAGGGTAGGCCAGCGGCCTGGCCCTGGCCCCTCTCAGCCCTCCGTTGCACCGACTCGCTCATCAACGGTTGCATGTTGTCCCTTGAGGCGGTTTTGGTTGCGTTGAGCTGAGGTTGTCCGAGAATCCAAGGTAGGTGGACCATCCAATCCATGGCTAGGCCTTTCGGGTCCTCGGATCAAACCGACATCAAACTCACGGCTCATGATCATCCTTGGTGTGTTAGATAGCTTGTGGATCAAAACCGTGGCCAGAAGAGGCAGAAGGGGGCCGGTCGGCCTGGGCTAGGCCGGCCGGCCTGGCCCTGTGCCAGTTTGGCCTCCTGTTTTTCCTGTTTGTTCCTTCGCTCACAAATTGCACAAAACTTGTGGAACTCATTAGTATAAATGATATTAGCATGATTATCACTATATGAGCATGAAATCCGGAGAAATGTTGGCGGTAAAAGTCATAGATATCGACCGCCAACAGCATCCGTCCAAAAATGGCAGGCTCACCCTTCCGCACATCGCGCCCGCTCTCGCCTGCAGCGCACGGACTTCTCAGTGTGCCCCGCTCGTGGTCCCCCCGCATGCACGGCTCCCCGCACACAAACCTGTCAAAAAAAAAGCAACAAAACTATACTAAAAAAACTTTGGCAGAAAAAAATTAAATTAAAATTTGAAAACAAAATTTTAAAGCAAAATTTGGAGAAAAAATTGTTCGAGCAAAACTTTGATTGCAAAAATTTAAGAGAAAATGTTTGAGACAAAGTTTTGACAACAAAATTTTGAAAAATTTTGACAGCAAAAATTCAAGAGAAAATGTTTTGACAACAAAATTTTGAAGTAGAAAATATTTGAGCAAACCTTTTGCAACAAACTTTTTCAACAAAGTTTTCTTTGTTTTGTCCAGAAAAAGAAAAAAAATAAAAAAAATACCTGGCTACCGCGCGTCCTCCTCTCTGATGAGGGTGGCGCGGCGCCGGCCAGAAGCCGCCGCCGCCGTGTCTTCCCGCCGCCGCTCCCGCCGGGGGGCAACACCAGCAAGGACGGGCTCCATCATCGGTGCTGCAGGTCGGGGGCCGAGGGGCGACGGCATTCGGAGGCGGGAGACGGTGGCGCGGCGCATGGAGGCGGAGGTCTCCATTCCGTCGCGGAGCGGCTGCAGAAAAATGACGAGAGAGAGAGCAGTTAGAGCGGCGGCGTGCGGTGGGAACATACGAGAAGATAACGCCGCGTGACGTGGGTCCTACCACGTGGGCAGCGACCAGCACGGTGGGCTCGCTGCGCTCGCCCACGAACTTGGGATCTCGGCGGCGTCCCTGGAAAGTCGAGGACTAGATACAAGATGCCCCTGCGGACGAGTTTGCGAAAGAAAAAACGCTACATTAGCGGTCCAAGGCTGCTTACCGGCAACCGTTGCAGATAGTCTTAGCCAGGGGATAAAATTTGGAACTTGTGTCATTCTCTATTTCTCTTTGTCCGGTCATACAAATACAAGAATGACAATCAATCGGAAAAAAGAGCAGAATGACAGTCAATCTCCTCCTGTGCAGTCATCCCCTTGTATCTCCATTCTATCTCCAATCACCTATAGAAAGGATCGAGTAACATGATCATAAGTCGTGTGTTCGCGAAGGATTAGGAGGGGAAAGTTTGACTTTTCTTATTAATTTGATGCTACTGTGCGCAACCACATTTGTACAAGGTTGAATTTGACCCAATTGACCAATTTAGGAAGTTGAGGGATGAACTTGACACTTAAAGCAAAGTTTAGCGACCAAAATGACTATTTTTGCTATTAAAAAATATAGATAATTTAGTGATTCAGTTAATTAGTTCTATTTTTAAGAAACGGTAATGCTCAGCCTCATACGTTCGAAGCGCGTCCGACGCTTCGGCTAGCCTGCCACCTATGCCTCCATGCACCCCACATGAAAGCACCACCCCGCATCCTTTTTTTCATTCTAATCCGTCCATCTTCTCCGGTTTCTCTCTCCATTGCACACCCACACACTAGCACCGTCCCGCCTCTAGGAGGTACCCGCAAGCTCACCAGTATGGCAGCATCCGGTGCATTTAGCTCCGGGCAGCTATGCATGTGAATGGTGGCGGAAGCAACGGACAAGCCCTCACCTCTGCCGTCGGCGAGGTCCGGGCGGCCGGCGGTGCACAAGGCCAAGCTCGCCCGCTGGCGAGCTCTTCTTCCTCTTCTTCATGGGTGCCGGCGGCGTGAGATCCTCCATCGTAAGCGGCGCGAGGTCTCCTTCCTCATGGACGATAACGAGGTACTCTTTCTCTCTCCATGGTCTCTCCATGGCCGGCGACGCATGGCCGACGGCACGAGCTCCCTCTCCCTTTATCCCCTATGGTCGGGGTCGAGCTCCCCTCGTCATGGTTGGGGTTGAGCTCCCCCATGGCCGGGGTCGAGCTCTCTGCTCGTCATCCTCCTGCTCTTCTTCCTGCTTGCTACCTACTGCTAGGGTTTGCTGCATGTTGCAAGTGTATGTTTCACGTGTTTCAAATGTTTTAGAAGAATGTTGCAACTGTTTTATGCGGATGCTACAATAGTAGATCTGGATGTTGCGAATGTTGCATATGTTTCACACGCATGTTGCAATTATTTTATCCAGATGTTGCATTTTTCATCGAGAGGTTTTGACTACGGTAGCGTGCGACTGAGTGTTGGGAACGACGCTGTGTTTCACTATGTTTCAGTAGAATTTTTTCAATATTGCAGTTGTATGATAGTGATGTTGCAATAGCTTTGTTTCAATGTTGCACAAATTGAACTATATATTAACGATGTTGCATGCAACAGAGCTCCGATGTTGCGGTGGGAATTTTACTATTTCAGTACATAATTTCTGATGTCATACACATTTGTATTTCAAATATTACAAAGATGTATTTTCGATGTTGCAATGACCGTCCGATGAAAAGAATCGATCGAACGTTAGGGCGCTAGCACTCCCCTTTTAGAAAATACAGTCAAAGTGGAGTAAAAAGCAAAGGCACCGAATGAGACTGTCTCAAATTCCAATATATCAAAGGAACAGGATGAGAAACACGAAAATACAACTTCCAAATGGTGGGCACGCAGGTCAACGGTGAGTCCTACCCACCAGTGCCGGTGCACTGGACAAAACAAAATACTGGTCTAGCCATGCCTTTCACGGGATGACGACCGAGGAATCAAACGCACCGGCGGTGCGACGAGGAAGCAGGCCCTTTTCCTGGAGGCTGGTGACCGTGTCGTACAGGCCGAGGCTCGCCGGCGTGACCACGACGCCGAGCTCCGCCAGCCGCCGGCCACTGAAACGGCACCCCTTGTTCGTCTCCCCCGCCGCGCCCTTGCACTTCCTGGGCACCGGGTACTCCGGGAACAGCTTGGCCAGGGTCCGGCACACCTCGCCGCGGTGTAGCGTGCGCCCCGCGCAGAGATACCTGCCCCGCGCCGCGCGCGCCTCGTAGACGCGCGCGTGCGCGTCGGCGACGTCGCGGACGTGCACGTACGCCTGCGCGGCGTCGGCGTACGTCTGCACCGAGCCGTCGAGGTACTTGAGGACGTGCCACGTGCTGGCGTTCACCGACTGCTGCAGCAGCGGGCCGAGCACCAGCGATGGGCTCACGACGACGAGGTCCAGCCGCTGCTGCTTGGCGAGCTCCCATGCCGCATGCTCCGCTACCGTCTTCGCATAGCAATACCAATTCTGCAAAACCATGCATGTGAAGATTTTATGAGAACGGGAGTATAACTAATTTGTTCTAAACGTTATGTATTTGAGAACAGAGGAAGGCTGATAGTAACCTTGGTGTTCTTGCAGTACTCGAGGTCGCTCCAGCACGTCTCGTCGACCTCTGCGTCGGGTTCGCGGCGAGGATCCATGTACACCGCGCCAATCGACGAGGTGAACACCACACGCCGGACGCTACCGACGTCGGCGGCGGCATTGATCACATTCTTGGTCCCGTTCACTGCCGGGTCGATCATTTTCTCCTGCATTTTCGATCATCAGCATCAGTTACTATACATAATGATATATATTGTTGTACAGTGCATGTTCTAGTTTCAACTAAAGAGACTTTATAGAGTTACTGCATGAATGACGCATATCTGGGAAGGGGATAGTGAATTACAGGGTCGTCGGTGATAGGAGAGGCGGTATGGAAGACTCCCTCGCACCCTCGGAACGCGGCGGTGAGGCTCTGCTTGTCCAGCAAGTCTGCACGCACCAGTGTCAGCCGCTCCGTCGCTCCATCCATAGCTCTCAAGTGTGCATTCTTTGCGGCATCGTCTGTAAACACACAACGATGTTAATGAACATCATCACGCAATGGCCAGAGTGCCGTCCTAATTTAGCAAAGCAAAGCGAAACCATCTCATAAACATAGCAGATCGAGACAGCCGACAGACCAGGGTTCCGGACGGTGCCGCGCACCGTATAGCCCTTCTCGAGGAGGAGCTTCACGAGCCAGGACGCGATGAACCCGCTGGCGCCGGTGACACAGACGGTGTGGCCGCGGCCGGAGGCGTAGTTGGCCGTGTTGTCGCCGCCCATGTTTGCAAGAATGCTACTTTGCTTAAGTCTCGAAAGTCACAGGTTGCTAGATTTGCGTACTGGGGCTATATTTGGTAAGGTGGCTATTACTGCAGCGTACTCGATCCTAGCGGTGGACTCAATGGTGGGTTGTATGGTCACGTCGGCGGCATAGCTATATATAGGGATGGGGACGACGGTTGGTGAGCGCGTGTCCTGCATGTGAGAAAAGTAGCCTGCAAGAGTGAAACAATAGTTTACTTTTCTTGCCTTTGACTCGGTCCAGTGCACCATCTGTACTGTGTCACAGCGGAAACTTCCTGGTTGTGTATTTGTTCGCTGTACTCCGGACCAGAGTTATCAGTGAGGCAATTAATCAAGATTCTATTTCATCAAAAAGATCGAAATTCTTGCAAATCACAACTCATGGTTTTATTTTGCAGACAGTGAGGTTCATGGGACGAAGTTGGATGTTGATATTGCGGGCACGGAGTTAGCCGGGGCTCTGTAACCGAAGAATTATCTTTGGGCGCGTCTCTCTCATTTGTTCATATTCTAACAGTATGATACTCCACTTAGGTATTTTCTTATATACATACAGTTGCGATGATACACTTCTGTTCCTAATTGCTCTATTTGATTTTTTTTTCATACTTGCAATTTATTTTTCCTTGGACTCACACGTCCACACTAAAGTTTACTTGAAACCGCGAACTGAGTTTGAGTTCAGGTCAGCTGGTAAGGTTCCTTGTGGTGAAACCTGCCCACCAAAGTTTAATTCTCGACTTGACGCTAGTGCTCGTATTTTTCTAGATTTATTACAGGATTTAACTGGCGCTGTTTTTTTAGTGGTACCTTGTGATTAAAAAAATTACTTGAAACCGGTTGTTGAGTAATTAGTGACGAAAGTATATTATAACAGATTTACTCCTCCTAAAGTGACTTAGATATTGTATTCATGTAAGTCGATTTCGTGACTCCTTCGATCGTCAACCAACGCACAGATTTTTGTCCTATGTTGTGATATATTGTATACGGGCCCACTCTTTCTTCAGGCATCACACGGTCTTATTGATATCGGGCCCGCCTTTTCTTATTTGAAGCCCGTTTCCTGAGTCATCATGTGTTAACGGGTCGTGCGGCCTGTGAAACCCATTTTTCATTCCCAAAGACGGACTCCAGTACTGTGTGCAAGCCTCTTCGTTTCATCTCCTGTATCCTCTTCCTTTCCCCGTTTCATTGCCCCCCATCGGCGCCCGGTGGAGGGATGCGGAGGTATCCCGGCGGCCGACGGCTGGTGGGCTTCTCGACGGCATCCTTCAATAGCCGCAGCTCCCCATTGACGCCGGGGGAGGAGGCGCCAGCCCGGCGCGCTATACCTTCGATCGGCGGAGGCGGAGAGTTCTGAGGCTGCCTCCTCTTCGGCGTGGAGGCGGAGAGACCTCGGGGGCTGCTCGTCAGCGACATCGAGATATGTGCCCGGTTTGGTCCTTTTGGATGTAGCTTCTGTTTGTTCCTTTCCCCTCCATGATTGGTTAGGGTTTCGAGATTCAAATGCTTGTTGTTTCGATTTGGGGATTCGCCATTGGTTAGGGTATGTGGCATAGAGTCTCGACTTAGCAACTTGTTGATGGGCCACCTTAATTAAGCGTGTGCTGCTACTTTGGATTCATAGTGTTCCATCTGAAACCACTAATTTTGTTTGGGTAAAGGGGTGTTTTAAGTTCCAGAGCCATGTAAATCATATGGTAAACTGAAGATTAGGGAGAGAGGTGTTGTTAAGTAAAATAATCGAATTGATGGGTTACATCCTAAAAGGCTTCAATTCCATGTGACATTGCGTTGATTGATGCAATATCTGGTTATGAGAATTTGCTTTGTCGACGAATGTTCTGTGGAAACTATTAGTTGCGAGTGCTAAAAAACAACACTGCTATATGTGGTCCCTGAACATACTTTGGTTTTATGAATTATGTGTTTTCATTGTGGTTGCCATAGAAGCAATGGCATGCTAATGGACTCAAATAGTTCTAATTGTCATTTTTATTTTTTTCATTAGGAGTATGGTCTTAAATATACTTTTTGTGATTTGTGGTTACATAGTTAGCTGTTATGCATGTATTGAAACATCGCTTTTGTCTCCTGTTGGCCATTCTGAAAAGTTGTAGTTGTCCATGTTATACTGGATGTACTCATTTTAACTGTTTAAATGGTATAAGCTACATAGTTACTCTCATATGCAAATATATTTTCAAATTAAAATCTTATGTTGTCTACATTTTGAAACAAAACTAGTGTAAATAATTGTTTTCGGTTCATTTTAATTTTTATGGTGCATTTGGCAGGTTCTAGGAAATAATTACATGGTCATTGTTCTAAATTTACAGATAGAGATGTTTGTGTAATTTCCATATTTCTCCTGTGCATTCTGCATTTATGATTCTTGTTGCTTTTAGAAATGCCGACAAAGTTGTTTGACATCTTGTGGATTTTAAGGACAATAGTAGGCCATGTATATGACTATGTACTTTGACTTCCAGAACATACTATGACATCTCCTAAGCAGTGTAACTTCAGTGTGTTGTTAGATATTATTGAAGTGAAAATGTCCATCCTCTGGTTCATGCTCTATAGTAGTTTTGTTTCATGCCTTTTAGTGCTTTGATCAGCATAATACATGACTGCTTGTTGTCATGTTCATGGAATATTTTTGTCTTGCATGCTGGTGGTTTCAAACTATGTTATTGGTTTTTACCACTGCTTTTGTTAGTCACAGTCAAGTCCATGTGTGCTCAAGTACATGTGTGAAATGTGTGCTGGTGGTTTCTAGCTATGTGGAATGTAGGTGTCTGTGCTGGCTACATGACAGGTAGAGAATTCCCACTCCCATGAGAACATAGCAACATATTGTTGTACATAATTAATACCATAGTTTGTAGTCCTGATCAATTGCTACAAAACTACAAGTAACTTATACTAGAATTACACTCCAATTTAATATTGTACATTTCCTAGTTTCCTACCTCTAGAATATGATATATTGTATGCTATACAAGTGAGAAACATAGTGTCAATTTTTTTTCAGAAAGATTTCTTTCTTCTCTATTTTTCTGAAGTGTCAGCTTGTGTATGACCTATAGAGGTTTAGAAGTTTTGTGTGTTATAGGATTATGCGTGTAGTGTGATCCTGTACCATAACACATGTCCTTTTTTTGTGCCTGCCGTGTAATGATGACACGTCCTGCAGAATTTTTCTTCATAATAGTACTTTGATTTTGTCTTCAGCAAACCAAACACCATTTGCTTCACCTAACTTGACATATTTTTTCTTGTGCCTGAGTTAAAATTGCATTCAGGATTTTTCTTCGACTTTGCCCCTGTTGTATTTACTTTTTTGTGGTTTGATTGCGAGGTATGCCCCTGATTCCCATGTGTAGGCATAGTTGGGAAGGCATGCTAATACTATAGGCTTATTCATGTAGTATATAATCCCGCACCATAATAACGGTTTGCCTTCTACCGAACTGTTCGTAGTGTCAGCACTTTATCATAAGCACTTTTGTCTACTAGAAGTAGCTGCATGGTATTGGTTGCCCAGTCGCTGATTTTTTGGTTAATTAGCACTTGTGATTGATGTCTATAAATTACACATAATAATTTATATCAGAATTGCACCATAGTTCAGTATTGTAATATTCTATTTCTTGTCACTATAAAATGTTTAGATCATCTTGCATTTCGGTTACTGTAATTTTGTCACACCACTTTTCTTCATATTTAGTTGTACCTTTTTCTTCAGAGACTTACCATTATTTTGGCAACATAGTCGGGAAGGCTTGATAGTACAAATACTTTCAGAGATTTACCATTATGTTATTTTGTGTGGCTAGAACAGGTTGCATACATGGCTAGTTGGGTCATCCCTTATTCAATTCTTTCCTCTCAGATGCCCTTTCATGCATAGGATGTTTTTACAGCATCTGAATCTCGTGTCATTTTATGTCTTGTACGGTATAACTTTTTATTGTTAGAATTCGTTGAATAGTGAATATAGTGTTGTCTAACTCACAATTCTATCACTGTTGTTTCTCTTTTAATATAAACCTAATTTTTAATTGTCCTGTTATTTGCTTGCGAGCAGAGCAACCTGGGACGTACTGGACAAGAGCATGATGAGGTAGGCACTGCAACTTTTCATGGAGACCAAGATCTTCCTTGGGCGGTTGATCGGTAAGATTGCATTTCTTCATCTATGGTTTTATTAGTGCTTCATTCATCCAATTATAAGACCATGTTGTATAACTAGAACCCCTGTTTCTGCTACCTATTGGATTTATGTAGAGCCTGTGGAGATTGAGAGGTTCTGATCTTCCTTTGACCTTTACTGTGTGTCACGGCTCAGCAAAATGGGGAGGTCAAAAGAAGATGGTGGTGTCTCGCTTTACCAGATCTTGAGGGCGTTTAAGCTGAAGTAAAAAAAAACATATCTCATTTGGGCTAATCTTTGTCCTCATTCTGTTGATTCCATGTTGCATTATGGATTTTTTTTAAAGGAAATGCCGAGCTATGCATAAGGTTGCGCACGTGCTGACCCGCCTGTATGGTTTCAGAGTGGTAAAAGAGGCTTGAGGTATATATGTAATTGGTGTTGGTCCCTGTTTTAGAACACATTTCATAAGATTGAATATGTTTTAGCTCTATCTTATTGCTAACTGATGCATTTTCTCGTTTCGGGCTCAGTTAAAGGAACTGCAGGCTAACATTGTCCATTTTAGCTTGCTAAGAATGTAAAATTATACATTATATTGCTTTTGTTTGCATGACTGCTTCACCTGTGGCTATCGTAGCATAAAATGTCGTGGCTTTTGTTTTTGTAAATTTCTATGCTATGATGTTGATACAGTACCATTGTTACTCTCCCTTTGGCCGAGTCTTTTTAACTAGTGTTACTGAACTAAAACTGAACCACATTTGAGTATTTGTAAATGTTACATAAGTTTAGTTGATTGTAGGTATATTTGATATAATAACCTAAGTAGGCACATCCTGTACTGTGTGTATATGTTCTAGAATTCGTTTGTCCCATGTATTTGATAACCAAGCTTGGAGTGCTCTTCTTTTTTGTCTGCTTAAATAGTTTTTATCATTTCCATTTGTTGAGTTCAGGACTAGGACTAGGAGACATCTTGAAGCCTGACTTGGTGTTAATGTGTTATTGTTCTGTACTTTGTATCTTGCTTTCTCTTATTTACGCATAAATAATAGAAGGTATTCTCTGATGTGTGTTGCACGAGCACTCAAGTAGCCAGATCTTTAACTACTACCATCTTTAGCTCCTATACACAGTTCAAAGTTGTGCCCGTTCACCGTTGTATTCTTTGAATATAGACCATCTGAGTTAGCTGATGCATCAATGAGTGCTATGAGAAAACTTGCATGTTCATTGTACTAAATTATTTATAGCTAGAGAAGTTTGTGTGATTTCAATATTACTCATTTGTAAGATTTCTACACAGGAGTAATATGGGGTCTGGACTGAACGGCTAGCATCTTCTATTGATAGGGCCCTGGTGTTTCAATATACTTTGCCTGGAGAGGTTGTTTGTAATTAATTTGACAGACTTTATTAGAAAGTAAGCTTCTCTTACTGTTTGTAATAGTTTCCGTTTTATTCAACAACTATGTGCCTTTTTGCATCCAAATTGTTGTTGCAAGTCCAGAAGCAGTTAGGTGATAACTGCGATGATGAATCTTCGTCCCCTGTATGTCATTTTAATATTTTGGTAGATCTCTTTTTGCGCAGAGGTTGTTGATACTACTTGTATGCGTGAAACGAGTCAAGTATTCACGGGCAACAACTTGGACCTGTATTCCTTTTTCAACTTTTGAATTTATGTTCATGTATGATTTCTAGGCACGGATGCACAGGCAGTGACCTAGTCATGGTTTGAATGAGTGAAATGTGTGTAGAAATTGGGCAAATAAACAGCCAATGAATATGTGTGCTGTTACCTTTTGAAAATTCTTATCCGTTAATAGGTAAGTTTTTTGAGGGGCCGTTAATAGGTAAGTGTCTGTAGGCTTGTTGTGCATGAACAATTGTTTAACGCATGCACAAAGCACAACCCAAATATCGTCTTGGATCTGTTCAAATCCAGTGCCTTTGTTCACTAGAATATACAAATAGAGACGGCCCAATACCCTTCACAACCCATAAGCCCACCCAACACAATAAAGCAGCCCAAATGACTTATCGGGTCTCCAGAACAACATAATCAGCAAACCCGTTAGCCGAACCTGTGTGTGAACATTATCCGAAAATCAACATATTATTACTACCATTTCGCTGCTTTTAACTGTGCGCATTGGATGCCCATCCAACGACCCACAAAAGTGACTTACGCCTAAGCAAAAACTAAGTCAATTTACGGGGAGACAGACCCATATTATAACCAGATAAAAGATAAGAAAATATCTAATATGAACTGATGAGAGCGTGTTAGGATGTAATTTTGATTAGCCGCGTCTCCTAAATTTACCAAAGAACTTTAAACAACTATTATTCCTCAAAAGTTACCAGACCGTGGAGGAGCATGGTGTCATGACTAGTCAAATAAATTAAAGATAATCCAGAATCGTATGTGTGTTATAAGCATCTAACGCCTCTTCTCTCTTTTTTCATTATTTTCGGCTAGCTGTGTATCTGCAAAGACATGAGGGGCCTTGTTTATTTCCCGAAAAGATTTTGGCGAAAAAATTTTGGGAAAGAATTTTACCCTTTTATGAGTAGTAAACGTAGACTAATAATAAAATTAATTACATGTATCGCTTGGAAATCTCGAGACGAATCTAAGGATAGTAATTAGAAGGTAATTAATCCATAATTAGCGGATGGTACTGTAGCATTACTGTTGCAAATCATGGACTAAGTAGGCACATTAGATTCATCTCGCAATTTACAGCCTATCTATGTAACTTTTCACCTTTTTGTTTGCATTTAATACTCTACGCATTTAAGATTCTCCTTTGATATGATGGGTGAAACTTTTTTGTTTTGGAACTAAACAAGGCCGAGATATGGATAAGGGAAAACCAAGTGAAGAAGGGAAAAAAGTAGTACAATTTAATAATTAATAGTGTGCCCATGCATGGTTGCAGCTAGCTACATCCTGGCTACATGGCTAGTGTTCCCTTGAATAATACCCCTTCCCTATAGAAAATAGATGATATTTTAGACAATGACATGGTCTCCAAAACGTAAATTTGACTACTTATTTATAAAAATAATATATGTATACTTTTTTAAAAATACTTCTCAAGACAATGCCTAATGTTTGACTAAAACTTTGTCCCAAACATCATTTATTTCCTATATGGAGGGAGCAAGAAGCTATCATGTGTCGTATGCTATAAGCAGCGCCTGCTAAATTTTCAAAAAAAAAAGAAGAAAAAGGAAATGGGTCAATGCATGTGTTCTATCGCACGCAGAAACTTGCAGCGACATGTAGACGCCGACAACGACGCAAGTGCATCCTGGCCCGCCGCCCGCGGGGAGAAGATTCTTCCAAGCATGCAGATTGCAGTCGCATGCTTTCCACACCAGAACGGCGCAAGTTGCTTCATTGCTTGGAGTGGGGTGGCCTTGGACACCGACGTCCGAGTGTCCGGCACACATGCATGTAGGGAGTCTGTTTCCGTGCAAAGGGACGCAGCTTCATTCCCAATTTCTTCTAGAGCGAGTGATTGAATGACTACTTATTCAAAAAAAAAGTGATTGAATGACTTATATATATTCATCTATCTGACGCGTGTAGACTACTGTAATAATGCATTATATTTTCCACGTGTAAAATTGAAGAAGAGGGGCGGGGAGGCTCTTACCGAAAGAATTTTGTGGGTCGAGTTGAACAATATAATGAACGTGATATAGCTGTACTGAGTTGTTGGAACCAAGTTTCTTGTCTGCTCACTATGCATACGCTCCAAGAGGCGCTAGAAGAACGAACACTACTACAGAAACGACTTTCAGTACCGGTCAAGAAGGTCCCGTTAGTACCGGTTCTGGAACCGGTACTAACGTTTCGAGACTAAAGTGGCAGTCTTTTAGTACCGGTTCCAGAACCGGTACTAAAACGCGCACGTTAGTACCGGTTGGTGTTACCAACCGGTACTAATATGATCCACGAAGTACTGTGCTCACAAACCGGTACTAAATTCAGCATTTAGTACCGGTTATAACACAACCGGTACTAACGTACCAGGGACCAAAGGTCGTTTCTCTGGTAGTGGAAGGCCGCCACAGATTTTGACTGTTCAAACTAAAGCGCGCGAGAAGAAGTTTCATTGCATCTGTGAGAGACTGGCGCGCCACAGACGAATCGAACGGACTCACTAGACTTTTCTTCAGCAAAGAGAGAGACTGGCGCGGTTTAGTTTCATTGCATCTGTGACCACAGTTCCAGAAATCATTCTCAGCTCTATTTTTCCACACCTACCCAGGAGGAAATAACCATGGTCAACATGCAACTTCACTGTCATGAGCAGTTCGACCCCTTTTGCAATTGCATGTACCAGAAATCTCAGTGCACAACAATGCCGTCACAATCTGACAGCTATTTAAGCGACAGACTACAATAATAGAATATAAATCACCACATTACTTGAGGTTCTGATGCACTGTTTTCATGTTACAGAGAGGTATTTTGAAACGTACAGGGATGAACTAATATTTTCATTTTTTTATGGAGGCTGTGATTTGTTTAGATATTTTGTTTGAGGGGGGCGATTTTTTTCACATTGAAGTAATATTATGGAATCAAATGCCTCTTCATAGATATTGTTCGCACACAAATTTGGCAGTTCTGGCCAGGGGCGGTCTAACCTGTTTGCCAAGACGGTTAGACTGGAATTTTCAAGTTGCTCAAAAGGCAAATTAGACTGCACCATCATCTTCCTCTTGTCGAGCTGATCAAAATGCATATGTAGATCGTCTAATTTGGAGTCCAGATGAAGGAGATATGACCCCGGGAAGATCTACACCTGCCAGAGGCGGTTAGACCGGTTTCCAGGGGCGCTTAGACCGGTTTTGGTCTGTATAATCCGAGTTGAGTTGTATTTTAGCACGAAATTTGTAAGGGTTTTGACTCCTAATGGGGCAAGACCTCCCCTCCCTATAAATATGAAGGGCCACGGCCGATTGAGGGCATCCAATCGATCAAAAACACTTCTATCTATTATTTTGCATCTTTTATCTTTCTCTTTTGCCCTAGCTTTTCCAACCCCACTTGCTGTTCTTCCTTCGTCTCTACGGCGTTTGAGGACGTTCTAGGTGGCCTGCCGACCCTAGAACAATCCAAGGTGCGCTTGCCCCGACGGGGTTCCTCCCGGGCGAGCGTTCGTTGGTTTCTTGTCAGGCTGTCCGCGCGAGACCGGTTTAACCCCCCATAGAGGCAGTGTAACCGTCCCTACGCAGAGGTGCTGCAGCGAGCTCCTCGGCGTTCCGCGTGATCTTGCGCGTTCAGTGTGTTGGCCCTGATTTTAGCGCCAACATATTTTGGCGACTCCGCTGGGGAAGAAGAAGAAGGGATCTATCACTATGGTTAATCTTGGTGAAGTTGATCCTGACAATATTCAAAGGCCGGCTATTGAACAATTGTCGGCTGAAGATCGTCAAGCATACGAAGCCTTCATGAAGCAACGTGAGGAAGAGAACGCACGACTCAAAGCAAAGCAAGAAGAAGAAGATCGTCGATGGTTCCTCTCCCACTTCACGATAGATCGAAAGGGTGCTATCTCCATAGAAAAGGAGGTGGTCATCATTTTGAGTGAAGATAAGGCAAGCAAGGTAACAACCAATGTGAGTTCTTCATCGCAGCCTGTTACTCTCGAGCAAGTTAGTGGTTTAATTATTGAAAATCAGAAACAAATGCATGAGAGTTTTCAGAATATGCTCAATAGATCTTTAGAGAATCTGAAAAAACAACCTTTGGCTAGTGATGGTAGTACTCCTGTTTTTGACATTGCTGGTACTTCACAACATAGAACTGTGCATCATGATTCATCGGCTACATTCATACCTCAATATGGCATGCCGTTGAATTCTTTTCCAGGACAAACTATTCCAGGGCAGCAGAATGTGACAAAGTCGGTCACACCGGTGCAAGAAACCGGTCAGACCGGTTTAGGTCCTATTGTTGCATATAAATCGTCTCCTGAGCCAATAGTTGGTATACCTCCAGTTCAGGCTGATTTTAGCCGGAGTGGTGGGATTTCTGGTTATTATTTACATCCACATACTGCTATGACTTATAATACAAATCCTATTGCTCTCCAAGGTTCAGGTTTTTCATATGGTCCAACACCGTATACACAACCGAATCATACACCGCAACAAATATCGAATCCTAGTACTTTTAATATGCAAAAGCTAGTTGATCCTCATTATGAGCGTGTTCTTGAAAAACATAGAAAAGAATTGGCTGCTATGTTTAAAGAGAGTTTCGGTATAGAGCTTAAAAGCAAAACTCTAATTTGTCAAAAACCTTATCCTGAAAGCTATGATGCTATGCCATATCCACAAGGTTTTAGAGTGCCAGAGTTTGCTAAGTTTACCGGGGAGGACAATAGGACTACATGGGAACATGTTAGCCAATTTAATGCACAAATGGGCGCTTATGGTAATTATGATTATTTAAAAATCAGAATGTTCCCTTTGTCATTATTTGGTACTGCTTTCTCATGGTTTTCAGCATTATCCCCAAATTCTATTCATACATGGTCTCAATTAGAGCATAAGTTCCATGAGCACTTTTATAGTGGTGATAATGAATTGAGATTGCCTCATTTAACATCGGTTAGGCAAAAGAGTGATGAATCTGTTGCTGAATATATTAGAAGATTTAGAGAAATAAAAAATCGATGTTATAGTTTGATTATTTCTGAAAAGGATCTTGCTGAATTAGCATTTAATGGTTTGAGATCTCATATTAAGGAAAAATTAGAAGGATATGAATTTCTTACCGTTAGTCAAGTGCTTCATAGAGCTTTGGCTCAAAAAAGCCAAACTAAAGATAGTCGGCTCAAATCTGATCGTCCTAATATGCATATGGTAAATTATGATTCTTCGGAGATGAGAGTAAAGAAATTTATGCTGCTGAATTCATATGGTCATCTAAAGATACATCAAACACTTGTGCCTCTCTTAAGCCGGTCCATAAGAATCGGCAAGATGAAATTAAGTTTACTTTTGACATATCCAAGTGTGATAGGATCTTTGGTGAACTAATGAAGCTTTGAAAAATTAGATTATCTCATACTATGCCACCACTTGAGGAATTGAAGAAGCGTGCTTATTGTAAATTTCATAATTCTTATTCTCATGCTACTAACGATTGCAATGTATTCCGCCGTCAAATACAGTCGGCCATTAATGAAGGCCATTTGGTTTTTCATGATATGCAAGTGGATCATAATCCTTTTCCTGTAAACACTCTTGAGTTGACAAATCCTAAGGTGTTAATTCGGCCGGATCAAGCTGAGAAGGCCAAAGGCAAGAATGTGGTTATTGGCGAAGAGAGGCCAAGCAAGAAAGTCCCCCAGATTATATCAAAGACTTCAGCACTCGGGGGCAAGGCAGAAACAGGAAGGCCGGCCGTGCACTGACCGGTTTAACCGGCCCTCAACCCGGTTTAACCGGTATGACCAGCAAGGCTAGAAATTCTTACAGGACCAAGAAGAAGGCAAAGTCGAGCTTTGAGAAACTCCTGGCCAAATATAAAAAGAAAGGAGTTGTTCAAAAGCAAAAGAGTCAGCTAGGCAATAATGAAAGAAAAAGATCACCGCCAAGACATCAAGGGCAACATGAACTTCATCAACAACCAGGTAATAGTGTTGCTGCACCACATCTTTTTGTTGGGACATATATGCCGTTGTCTTGGTCATATCCTTATTATTATACACCTAGTGATTATGGTAGTCTATACATGCAACCATATATTATTTCCTATTCGAACGGTTTCTGACCATTGAATCAGTTCTAGACGGTTTAGATGTAATCTGAATTCCACCTGCAATTTAGAAGGTGCAGTCCTCGACGCTTAATAAAAGCACTCCAAATACAATAGGTCCCCTAGCCATGGACTTTCTGTGATAAATCTTACCTTGTACATCAGGTGGGACCATGTGTCCTGACGGCAAATTAGATCTACTCTCTAGATTTATTTTTCCCACGCTCATCTCATTGACCTCGAGAAATACAATTCTGATTTTTCTTTCAAAAAAAAAAACGCAAGATATCAAACGGAAATACCAATCCAAATAGCAGTTACGTATTGCTCCATATGGAACTTAGGCATATGAAACAAAACAACCTATCTTGTACCTTGAAAAATAAAGAAGCAAGATTGGAGATCAGCCATGGATGTCTAGGTGGCAACACGTGTGTGTTTCTGGGCGCCAATGATGCATGAACAGGTTGGTTTGCGCCACCGTGAAACCATGTTCGCACTGGGTACTCTGGATGAGACAACTCCATAAGGCCGTGATCATATTCGACATAAAGGAGAACTTTCATCTTTGGTTTGATTCTCTGTTGAGCTTTCATTGTTCTTATCGGGTTGCAGCGCTGTGTTGTTCTAATCTTGCAGTAGACAACTTCGGACAAGCAGTGTTGATATGGTTCAAGACAGAGCGGCAAAGTTTCAGCGTGCAGTTGCTCCTTTCTCCTTTGCATGTCCATGATCCCACGCTGGGGTTCTTTATGCGTCTAATTGTTGCCAGGCCGAGCCTTTGAGCCGTGGCCTAGGTTCCAGCAAACTGCTATTATATTTACCCTGCCACAATATTCAATTGATTCTTTTTGCAGGTAAGAAAAAGAGATGAGAACCAAGGTAACTAAGACCACATTCACATCTTTTGATTGATGTACAAACGCAATGCATTTTCTCCCAATAATTACTAGGTTGTTTTTTATTGTTAGTGATTACTAAGCAAGTTTTATGAGTCGTGTTTAAGAACCGAGAAGGAAGCAGAAAGACCGCTAACTCACTTCATGTGCGAGGATGAATTAGTCTGACAGGCTCCGCGCGCCTGAAGGGATGACAATAGCTATCTATTTCACAGGCACCCCGGCTAGGGTAATGCCACAGCGGTTTGCTGCTGCAGCTTCCCAAGTGTGGGTGCTCACATAGACGAATCACCATTGCGAGGTGCAAGCAGCAACACAGGTGAATAGGCGACACCTATCATACCGATATGTATCCGATTTTTTACTATGAAATCCATGTCGTTCAAGAATGCACTAGCTTAACAATAAATTAATAAGGTGTTTTTCTTATGTTTTTTGTCTCCACACTATAGGCAGTGGTAACTGGAGTCTAATCAAAGAAAGATGATTATGCCTTGCCAATGTTGTTTTCCTTGCCACTTTTATATGTAACTGTAGATGTTAAGTGGATTTACTATATTATACATTGAGCCGCAGCAGTAAATAAGATTTCCCAATATCATTCAGCATGAAGAATTTGGATGTATGATTATTAAACTTTCAGACAGTGCAAAGTACATGAATACCGTAGTTAGGTTATTCCAAAACAAAAGTGTAATATGCCGACTATATTTAGTCTACTGAATACATACCAACTTCTATATCAGTATTTGATTAGAAGATTTGGGATCTGCACAAATATTATACATCCAGCCCGTGCGAATGCACGGGTCGACGACTAGTCCGGTAAGTTTTTCACAATGCCGCCCACCAGATCGGGTTATTTCGATCTGGTTCAATTCGTTGCTGATGTTACTGAAAGAAGCGCTTCTTCTCGCTATTGGGGTAGAATGGCGAAATGATGACATTGGCCATGTGATATTTCTAGTTGTGTTCGGCTTACTGTTTTCAAAAAGAAATTATTTACAATGACCCATGTTGATTTTGCGCTGTTGAAATTAGTTGAATTCTAGGAGCTCCACCAATTATATATATGGAAGCCTGTTCGAAATATTTTTCAAACCTAGTAAATACAGACCTAAGGGTTTGTTATGAAATCTTGTTAGGTTGGGTTCTGATTGTTCTGAAGTCAGAATGTTTTTATTGGTTTGCTGACTTTTAAGTTGATGTGTTGTCTGATTTTCAGGTACAATGCAAAGCGCAGGCACTGGCGCCGCACCAAGCTTGGATTCTAATTTCATTTTGTATCCAGTAACTGTTATGCCGTTGAAGCAATTGAGCTGTTGTATGGAACACCTTTTATTCCGTATCAAAGTATTTCTCCTGTTTTAATAGCAGATTGCTATGCTGTGATCCAATTATATTGCCGCTAAAGGCTTTTGTGTTTGATATTTTGTTGCCACATTAAGCAGACTGTTTAGTTGTTTGGGCACATCTCATTACTGTCTCCTGACCCTTTAGTCCACTTGCTATTTGTTTATCGCCTGTGCTGATAAAAAAAAGTTAACTTCACGGGAAATGCAGATTTTACTAAGGCCCAATACTATAATGATATAATGATGTCACTCTAGTACTGTGACAACCTTTAGAGCTCAGAATCCTGCTGCCCTGATAAAATGCATTTGAAGTTTCTTTAGTTCACATTCTTATGAGGAGTTTGCAAGCCTCTTATGCATTTGATTTCTGCCCTAGGACATATTTATTTCAGACGCAGACTTTGAAAAACCAGCTTGTAGGTTGTTGATTTTTTAAAAGGTGCTTTTATTTTACTGTTTGAAGATCTCTGCCTTAGGACATGTTTATGCAGATGCAGATTTTGAAAAGCAACTTGTTGGACGTTGATTTTTAAAAGCTGGTGGACAATTTGGGGGCTATGTTCTAGTATTTTGGTATTGCAATCTGGGTGTTTGTTTGAGTTTTGTATTCAATCAAGCATTTGCAAGCTAAACCAAATCGGCCCTTAATGTAGTTGTCTCAAGTCTTTTGCTGGTTGGCTATGATGATACACCTTTCAGATTTACATGCCCGTTCTGCTTCAGATAAGTCATGATTGAGAAAGCTGTTTTATGCTGAGCCACCTCAATTCTAAAACTTTTGATCATTTGGTAGTTGCTTGTGATATGTGTTTGGTTGCCATGATCTCTCCTGCTGAGTCTGATTTAACTGTTCCTGCTAAATTTCTTGTTTGAAGCTATTCTTTATACTGGAGCTGTGCTTACAATGAAATTAAATGTACCTAAAGTCCTTATTGCATGAAGCTTATTTATTCTTATACTGTGTAGATATCCAAGGATGGTCCTTTGTAATGCACTGTCATGTTTGGAACATTTAACTGTGTGATGAATTCCCAAGTCCTAATGTGTTGATTGTTCTAGATCCTTGTTTCTGAAGGACCGATTAGGCGACCGGGGGGGGGGGGGGGGGAGTGAATGGGAGCCGATAAAAATTTCTTCTCAACGAATCCGGCTTTTCTCCCAACTCAACTCCAAATCCTCACAACACGATCTAGCCTAGATCACGTAGCTACTGAAGAGCTACTGACCCTAGGAACACGATCACAGCAGCGGAAACCAAATCGAATCGGAATCGAACCGAAACGGCACAAAACCTTCTCTTCCCAGCCAGGGGCGGTTAAACCTCCCTGGGGGCGGTTAAACTGCCTAGGGGTGGTTAAACCTCCAAAGGGGGGTGGTTTAACCGGCCATACTTGGGAGCAGGGCTCCGAAAGTCAACACCCAAAATCGAATTACCCGATCTCCCAAATGGCTTAAGCTCTTTAGACGAAACTTTGGGAGATGATGTACACTTCAAGTAGAGGGTATGCCCCAAAAATCTCGGCCTCTAACTCACTAGAGCTCCCAGAATCTCAAATCTCATGAAGAACACATCCATCTCGAGTTCATCCAAAAATCCCCAAATCCGAAGCGATTCTTTGCGTTTTGAGGGGACAAATCACCAGGAAAAGAGTCTCCACGAGCTCACATGTGAATCCCCCAAGCAATCCCACAAAGAAACGGCCTCAAACACAAGGAATCAAAAATCTAGCAAAAGGACTAAAAGGAGCCACGGGATGAACAAAGAAATCACACAAGTAGAGATGAAAGAAAGCCAAATCTTCCATACATCATGAGGTCAACTTCCTTACAAAGAGGCTAGCTATCCTCCCACATCCTACCCTCTTGAAGATTTCACTGATGAAGCACTTGGCTAGACTATGGAAAACTAGAAAGGAAAAACTAAAGGAAAAAATTTCAAGTGCAAGGGAAATAAACTAGACTACTTGGATGGCAGCCACCAACCCCTAGGTGGTCTATTTATAGTCTAAGTGGTGGTGTTCTAATGACTCAACTACACCTAAACGAGACATACCCCTCAGAGGCAAATTTGTCATTTGAATCGAATCTTTTCCGGCTGGGACACCTTCCACTACAAGCTTGCTTTCCTCCGACGCAAAGCTTGCAGTCACACCGCGTGTCCTTCGGATTGAAGCTCCTTGACGCCACCGGAACCACCCAGCCCAGGGGGCGATTAAACCGCACAGGGTGGCTGACCAGCCCCCTCGGCCCGGTTCGACGCCAAGTCCTCACCCTTGGTTTTGTGGCCCAAACCAAGGAAAACCGTCCACTTGATGGTCATATGGCCAAACCACTAAACCCCGCATGCAAGCTTCGGTTGTGAGCCGCTACCTTGCACTGGCTTCATGTCCGCGTACGAGTTTCGGTTGTGAGCCGCTACCTCGCACTGGAACCACATTCCCTTGCTCATTCTTGCCACCATGTGAACCGCACTTGATCCATCTGGTCACCAGGTCCCTCGAACCAAGCCTATTTGTCTCTCCACTCCTTGGAGGCCGCCATGGCTAAGACATTTCGCGCCTGTTCTTCACCTGCACCAATGCAACCAAGCCGCATTCTACACCTGCAATACTTGAGCCAAGGCAAATGTCAATCCACACCACGTTGTCAATCACTCATCACACCAGGAAGCGACCATCCACCGGTCCTCAGTTTCAAAGAGTGTCAAAAAAATAAAGTCCTAAAGTACTGGTTTTTGGACTTTGCCATAAACTAATCGGACGAAAAAAATATCCCTAGATTTTTTCCCTCCGTTTTTTCCATTGGATTTGGATCTTGGAGAGGATGGCAAATTTAACCCAGGCTGGAATTCATGTGAAAAATTTGAGAATTGGATTAGATAATTGGCAACGTTTTACACTTTTATTTACAAAACTTATGATTGGAAGAGTTTATTGCTCCTTCACTCAAATGAGTTAGTAGGATTCTCTTAAGCACCTTGGTAAGTTTTCATGAATGGTCTTTTATGGTCTGCTTCATTTAAGTCATTTTGAGCTCCGCGCCACTGGGAGCGCCCCTGAGGGCCGTCCGCCTCCGCCTCCTCACTCATTCGAACGTTAAACCACCCAAGAGTATCTTTGCCTCTCTTTCTCATTCGAGATGAATTCTTATGTGGTGTTGTGTACGTGATTCTGTCTATTACATCGGTCTCATCCCATATTCGAGTCCACATGAGAGAAAAAGAAAGGAAGGGAGCCTACGTACGAGAGGTTAGATAGAGTGCTAGCAAGTACGGAGTGGGAAGAGATGTTTCCTTTGGCAACTGTAGATGCCTTAACCAGAGAGATCATACGTCTCTTCTGTTAACCACAGGTGAAAAGTCGAGAGAAAGGGAGCAATCCCAATTTAAAATTGAGCTAAGCTGGTTTGTAAGAGAAGGCTTTATTGAACTCGTTTTGGGTGAATTTCGGGGGTATGGAATTCAGAGAAAAAAGGATCAACTTCGTTACAAATATGGCAAAACAAAGTGAGAAGATTAAGACAATTTTTAATTGGGTGGGCAACGAATTTAAAAGGGGAGTATAGAAGGGGGAAAAAAGAGCTCATGGAAAGTGTAAATGAGTTGGATATAAAGGCCGAGGCTACTGTGCTAGATCAATCTGAGATTTAGCTAAAGCAAAGCTTAAATGAGAGGCTGGCTCAACTCCTAAGGGAGGAAGAAATTAAATGGTTTCAAAGAGCCAAAACAAGAGATCTCTTAGAGGGAGATACCAATACAAAATATTTTCAAATGGTAGCTACTGGCAAGAGGAGGAAAACACGAATATTCAGACTAGAACAAGAAGAGGGAGTGATTGAAGGGGAAGAAAATCAGAAGAAGTATATCACTAAATATTATAGAGGACTTTTTGGGGAACAAAAAGAAAGCAATTTCTCTATGAACGAGGATAGGATTGAGGATATTCCTCAAGTTTCCAGCATAGAGAATGAGATCCTTACAGAACCCTTTACAGAGGAGCAAGTAAGACAAGCAGTTTTCCAAATGAAACATAATAAGGTGCCAGGGCCTGATGGTTTCCCGATCGAGTTCTACCAAGTCTTCTGGAGTCTCATTAAAAATGACTTAATGGCCATGTCTGTAGACTTTCACGCGGATCAACTTCCTATCTTTAGTCTAAATTTTGGGATATTAACATTACTCCCAAAGCTAAAGGAAGTGAAGATGATCAAACAGTATAGACCGATCTGTATGCTTAATGTGAGTTTTAAGATATTCACAAAGGTCCTAGCTAACAGATTTACGAGTGTGGCCAACGAAATTATTACACCTACACAAACGGCATTCCTACCAGGAAGGTTTATTATGGAAGGTGTAGTTATTCTACATGAAACCATACACGAGTTGAAAAGGAAGAAGGCAAGTGGTATCATTCTTAAGATTGATTTCGAAAAAGCTTATGACAAGGTAAGCTGGCCTTTCCTTCAACAATCTTTAAGAATGAAGGGTTTCTCCCCAGTTTGGTGTCAATGGATAATATTGTGAGTGGGGGTAATGTAGGGGTGAAAATAAATGAGAGCATGGGGCAATTTTTCCAAACCAAAAAAGGGCTGAGACAGGGGGATCCTTTGTCTCCTGTACTGTTTAATATAATAGCAACCCTCATCAACAGAGCAAAGGAAAATGAACAATTTAAGGGACTAGTACCTCATCTTGTAGAGGGAGGATTATCTATCCTCCAATATGCAGATGACACTATTTTGTTCATAGAAGATAATATTGATCAAGCCAAAAATCTTAAATTAGTGTTGAATACCTTCGAGAAGTTGTCGGGTTTGAAAATCAATTTTTATAAAAGTGAGTTGTTTTGTTTCGGAAGTGCAAAAGAGAGAGCAGGAGAATTTGCACATATTTTTGGCTGCAAGGAAGGTTCTTTTCCCTTTAAATACCTAGGGATTCCGATGAATACACATAGAGTTAGAAATAAGGATTGGGGGATAGTAGAGGAAAGATTCCAAAAAAAAGTTTAGTTGGAAGAGTAAGCTTCTGTCAGTAGGAGGGAGGTTGGTTTTAATAAACTCAGTCCTTTCAAGCCTGCCTATGTTTATGATGTCCTTCTTTAGAATACCTAAAGGTGTTTTAAAAAGGTTGGACTATCATAGATCGAGATTCTTTTGGCAGTGTGGTGAACATAGAAAAAAATATATGCTAGCAAAGTGGAGCATTTTGAAACAACCTAAGAGTATCGGGGGGGGGGGGGGGGGGTGCTAGGCATCCTCGACTTGGAGGCTCAGAATACTTGCCTTTTGAGCAAATGTTTGCTGAAATTGATTAATGAGGATGGGATGTGGCAACAGGTACTGTTGAAAACGTACCCGTCGCTATATAACATCACTAGAAAGAGGAATGTCACAGTAGCGGATGTTCTAAACTCAATACCCTTTAACATGTCTTTTAGAAGGGCCTTAACATGGATTAATCTTGAGAAATGGCTACAGCTAGTAGGAAGTTTAATCTATGTCATGTTGAATAATAATAGTGATATCTTTGTTTGGAGCATAAGCAGAAAGAGGTCCTTCTCAGTCAAGTCCATGTATATGGATTTAATGAAGGAGGACAGAATAATTCGAAAGCATGTTTTCTGGAAGGTGAGACTACCATGTAAAATTAAAATATTTATGTGGTATTTACAAAAGGGAGTCATATTGACAAAGGATAATTTTGCTAAATGAAATTGGAATGGAAGTACCACATGCTGCTTTTGTAGTAGGGAGGAAACTATTCAACATCGTTTTTTTGACTGTCATATGACAAGAGCTGTTTGGGGTGTTGTTTTTGTAACCTGCGGTATTAGACCACCGTGTGATGTTGATAGTATGTGTACTACATGGCTTAATATCTGGCCAACAAAGAGTAGGAAGCTGATTCTAATTGGGGTGGCGGCTCTTTGTTGGGCGATTTTGTTGAGCCGAAATGATGTGGTTTTTAAGCAAAGCAACCCTAATTCTTTTTTACAGGTCATTTTTAGAGGAACGTATTGGACGAGAAGTTGGGCATTGCTATCAAAAGAAGAAGAAATGAGGAACCTGAAGAAGATGTGCCACAGTTTGGAAGTCACTACGATGGAGCTTTTCAACAAGTTTGGGTGGAAGTCCAGAAGTAGGATTCAAGAGTAGAACTGTGGTTTCAAATATACTTTGGGTACTGTCTCGCATGGGTCTTGTTTCAGTGTTTCAGAGTTCAAACTCTGGGGTCCTGCTGTATGCAGGCTGGGTTCAGCTGTTATAGCTGTTTTGTAACGTTTCGGTGGCTGTAAGCACTCCCATGAGTGTGAAGGCCGGACAATCCTTAATCTAAAAAAAATAATGTTGTGGGTTATGCCAAATTTCTGTTCGAGTATATGCTAGGGTATTTGCAGTACAAAAGGGCCAGCTATAAGTCTCTACTTTTGGTTGGTTATCAAGCCAACAAGGTCACCGCTGTTGTGTAGTGATACGAATTTTCAAACAATTTTGATGACAGTTTTTAGATCTAAGTTAGTGATGTAAATAGTAATGCTTTGTCTGTTGTCAATAATATGGATTCACATGCACTTTACTAATGATTTAGGAAATAGGCTATCCAGCAATTCATGCACGCTATTTTTTTCTTTGTACTTTTGAGTTAGTGCAATGCTTGCAAACACACTGTTTTCATCTTTGGTCAGGCTTTTACCGCTTATCGTTTAGCTGGTGAACAGAATATACACAATTTGCTTAGGAATTTGGTAGTCAGTACTAGAAATTAAGTAGGCAACACTTGGCTGCCAGCTCTTTACAGTACTGTGGCCCATGGGCTTCGTGTTAACAGGTCACGTGTTTGGTGAATCATTCACTACTACAAAAAATATTTGTAAGAGCCAGAGGTTTTTTTCTAGGGGCGGACTAAAAGGCGACGCGCCCCTAAAAATGTGAGCGGGCTACTGTAGATAAGGGCCGCCCCTGGAAATCGTTTTCAGGGGCGCACCATGCCATGACCCGCCCCTGGAAATTCTATACAAGATCATCTTGAAACCCATCCCATTTTATCAAATTTCATTTGAGATGGTTATTTACTCCAAAGTATCATTATAATCTCTCTACTTTTGAAAACTAGTGTTATTTTGATGATCTTCTCATGAATGAGCATATATGTGTATGTGATAGTGTGAATGTATTACAATATGTGTATATGTGAATGTATTAGGATACATATTTCACCAAAAATACTAGTAACATGTGTGAGTATGTGTGAATGTAGGAGTACGTGTGTGATTGTATGTGGGAGAGTTAGTTGATATATTTTTTGAGTACAAACTTCTTTATTTGATCTCATATGAAAAAAAATTATACCAAAGTCGTATAGATCAACGAAATATAAAACTTTGTAGTTGAGCACTTTTATATATAATTAGAGGAGTGGGATACAGAGCATAGTTGAGCTTTGTACATGGTCCACAAGAAAGAAAAAATATATAAAAATTATAAATCTTGACATGAAAATATAGTTGAGGATATTTTAAACATGGTCCACTTAATTTGTATTGAATTATATCACAAATAGAAAATGAGGTTAGAATATTTGTATACACCCTTTTATCCTCTCCTTTTTCTTGTAAGTGAGAGGATGAAAGGGTGCTCTTTATTTGTATGCATCGTTTTATCCTCTCCTTACTCTTGTAAGTGGGAGGATGAAAGAGTGCAATTTATTTGTATGCACCATTTTGTCCTCTCCTTGTTCTTGTAAGTGAGAGGATAAAATGGTGGTCTACCTTTTAACACTTTATATTTTGATCATATCTTTCTACTCCGGAGTCCGATTTTGATGATCTTTGACTCTATGTAAAGCTTATGAAATTTTGTGCAAGATTATTCTGAAAGTCAAACCATTTTATCAAACCAAAATATAAACGTTCATGGAACATGTCCAATTCGTTCATCTCTTTATCCCGGGGCGGGTCATGGCATGCAAGGTAATTGAGACATGCAGCCATTACGTGTGAACCAAGGTGATTAAAATAAAAGGAAAGCAAAGAGTGTAAGAGTATAGAAGGGCTTGATTTGTTGAATGAAGAAAGTAGATCACGGAAAGAAAAAATGACAATGATTATGTTAATGGTAAAAGTCACTTGACATGCATTCCAATACACGTGAAGCCTAGTATCCCGTACATTGACTCTTTTGAACACGTATCATACAAGGACTTCAACATTGTGCAATTCTGCTAGTTATGGGATGCGCGGAATCGCCATTGTATCTTAGAGTTTGTTTTCTTTATAAATATGTACATCTAGACACATGACATGGACTGTTTTATGTAAGGACTGTTTTGTCAATGCACAGGATGATCCTCTCATTCTTTTTGTAAGTGAGAGGATAAAATAGTGCTCTTTAATTTGTATGCACTGATTTATCCTCTCCTTCTTCTTGTAAGTGAGAGGATAAAACAATGCACTATTTTTCTATACACCAGATGATTGATTATTCATCCTGTCACCACATATTTTGTATGCACCGGATGATTATTGGACATTCATCCTGTCATCACTTTTCAACACTTTGTAATTTGATCATAACTTTTTACTCCGGAGTATATGTATATGTGAGTATATATGATTATGGGAATGAATTACAATACATATTGACACAAATAATAACGCTACACACTAAATTTCACAAAAGTAATACTAATATGTGAGAGTATATGTATTTGTAGGAGTATATGTGTGATTGTATGTGAGAGGGTAAGTAGATGTATTTTTTGAATACAAATTTTTGTATATGATCTCATATAAAAATAAACTTTATACCAACATTCAACAGATCAATGAAATATAAAACTTTGTAGTTGACAAATTTTTTATTTGAGGTTGTTTAATATTTTAAAATATCATTATAATTTGCCTAATTTGAAATCTTGAATTTTAAAGATTTCAAATGATCTCACATGTAAATAAGCTATATAACAAAGTTGTAGACCTTTTAGAGATGAAAAAGTTTGTAGTTCAAATTTTTTTGTTTGAGATCATTTAGTACTTCAAAATATCATTATAGATAATCACATTTCAAATTTTAAAATTTTAAAATATTCAAATGACCTTGGATGTAAAAAAGATCTATACCAAAGTTGTAGATCTCGAAGAAATATAAAACTTTGTAGTTGAAATTTTTTTCATTTGAACTCATTTAGATACTTAAAATTGAGTTAGAAGCTTGTCAAACAAACACATTTTGACACGTCATCAATCCAACCCCTTCAAATGGAGCTCTCCTATTGGCCCTCACCTCTCTCCCACGGATTCATCTCCACCTTATCTTCTTCCTCCCTCCTCTCCCTCACCACCACTCTCTCTCACCTTTCTTCTCTGTCTTGTACGCAGGCGGCGGCTCCCGGCCTGGGCACAGCGCAGCCATGGACGGGGCAGGGCGGCGCCCGGACGGCGCGGTGGCGGGCGAGGGCCCCCGCCCCCCCCCCCACCCCACCCCGGCATGCGCGCGCACACACTGCCATGGCAGCGGCCGGCGCGGCCGCGGGAGGGGCGCCTGCGGCGGCAGCGCGCGCTCCCCCCGGCCGGCGGTGCTACTGGCCGGCGAGTGGAGGCGACGAGTCCGGCCGGCACCAGTGCGGGCCCCTGGCCAGTGAGGGCCGGCGCTGGCGGCGCTGGAGGGCCGCGGCGGCGCGACCTGCGGCCTACAGCGGAGGCGGCGACACTTGGCCGACGGGGCAGGCCCCAGGCCGGCGGCAGCGGCGGCACCCGGTCGGCACGGGGCCGGCGGCGCGTCCGGCCGGCGCTAGTGCGGGCGACTTTTTTTTGTTTTTTATTTTCTTTATTGTTATTTTTTTATTTGTTAAATTGAATTTTAATGGTGTAATTTACATTAATTACTTAAGCTAATCATATTTCTCATTAATTAATTTTTTACTAATTACGTTTCTTTTTTTGTTTTAGTTTTTTTATTTTTTAAATCCATTTCAAGGGGCGGGTGGTGGCATCAGCCGCCCCTAAAAATGCCATTTCCAGGGGCGGGCCATGCCATCACCCGCCCCTAGAAATGGCATTTGCAGGGGCGGATGATGCCATTGTTGGCACTCCTTAGCGTCACGTTTTAGCAACGCTCAAGAGCGCGTAGATATATGTCGTTGTATGCAAAATTAATTCTGCAAGCGCACAGAATATATCTCGTTGCAGCACTTCACCTTGGGTGTAACCCCAGGGTATCGTATTTATATTTCCGCAGGGAAGCAGATGGTTAAAGTGTATTGAAGAATGAAATGATATATCTTGCCAGAAATATCAAGCCACAAACCCAGGGGCACAAACTCTAGGTTTGGGTGGATAATGGTCAAGTTAATGACCGGATAGAAGGTCTGAAAGACCAGCGACACACAGAGCACCTATTTCTAAAGAAAAGGAAAGACGTTGGGAGAGACCGGACCTAGACTAGCTTAGATACCGGGAACAGAGCTCGCTTCAACGGCTAGAACGGGAGAACCTCAGAACGGGGTGAGAGAGCGGGTTCTCCGGGCTCAGCACTACTGTTATGTGTACACCCGAACGTGGTGGACTACGAAGGGACGGACAGGGCTGTCACCACCTGCCGCCTACCATTGCAGTTCCGTGGGGTGCAACACACTTCCTAGTTAATCAACAAGCCAGACACCACGTCTGCACTCGATGATTAAGATTTCTCTTGAGGCCTGTCAAGAGAAATCCCCGTCTTCCCTAAGGCGTCTTACAGCCCGGTCAAGGTGAGCAAACCCGCGAGATAAAGCCCGGTAGAGCTAAACTAAACTCTACACTAAAACTAAAGGGGATAGGACTTTGCTCTAAAGAGAGCAAGATCTTTACTCTAAAAGAAGAGCAAGAGGGAAATATAAAAGATAACTTAAGCTCTGAAGTAAGAAAGTAATTATATAAATAAACTCTTCAAAAGAAGGAAAGGATACAAGAGCTTTACCAGAACTCCGAAGACTCCGAAGATCCGAGCTAAGCTCGACTCGACTCTACTCCCAACTCTAATCCTAATCTAAGAAATGAAAAAGATACTAGAGCTCCCTTCAAGTAAAGACTTGAGATATGTGGTGTGTGTCTTCCCAAGGTGAATGAGCTGCCTTTTATAGCCTCCAGGGGGTGGATGTCAGCGTCATTAGCACGCCAAGGATCTGCTTAGGCTTCACGCGAAGGAGGAGACGTGGCGGCCACAGAGGGAGGCCGGTCGGCCTGGCCCTGGTGCCACTTGGCACCGTCCTCTGCATGAACTGTCCTGATGCTCTCCCAAGGTCAGTAACAGTTGCGTTTAGTTGAAGCTTGTCTGAGAATCCTAGGATGTGGGCCCTTCAATCCATGTGCTTTCACCTCTAGGCCTTCCGGGTCCTTGGATCAAACCGACGTTGTTTGCATGGTGCTTGATCATCCTGGGCACTTGGCATGGCTTGTGGATCAGTGGCGTGGCCAGACCTGGCCAGGGGAGGCCGGTCGGCCTGGCCTAGGCCGGCCGGCCTGGTCTTGTGCCAGGTTTGGCCCTTGTTTCTCCTGGTTCATCCTGCAAGCACAACTCATCCAAAACTTGTGGAATTTGTCAATAAAAATACTTTTATGCATGGAGTATGGTATGATCATCCTCATTTTACCGAAATGTTGACGGTCACTACGAGGTTATAATGGCCGTCAACAGCCATCACGCTTCCCTGAAAATTATTTGCAGGGGCGGGCTACTAACCCGCCCCTGCAAATGGCCATTTCTAGCAGCCAAAAGCAGGGGCGGATTTTGGAGCCGCTCCTACAAACGCCCGTTAACCCGCTCCTAAAAACATTTTCTGTAGTAGTGATTTATAAGTTATGAACAGAAGAAGTGTGGTAAGGCACCTAGGGAAATTTAGATACTTGGGACTCCAAACAGTAGGTTCGGCACATTTGTCATTCATAAGTTGGCTTCGGTGAAGTTGGACGTAAAACATGTGACACTTCAATACCATTTTGTGTAGTTTCACCCTTCTCTGATCTTTCTCCTCCTATTTGCCAATTTAACCGTATGTTTATTTTGAGGGTAGAGATGGGTTGGGTTGGAGCTGACCCACTTCGACCCATGTTTGCATGGGGATGGAGATGGGTTGGGTTAAACCTAGAAGGCTATATTCCCAGTAGATCTGGGGTGGGATGGTGCCTCCAAATCGAGCAGACCATCCGAACCCACTTCGACGCCGTCGCAATGCCGTCTGGCACGAGTGTCCCCCGCTGGCCTTCAACGAAGGACCAGCCGAAGGGAGGCGCCGCAGAGGGTGGCAGAGCCTCGCCATCGGCATGGGCTAACGAGCACCGGCTTGCGTGCCTGTGGGGAGGTGCAACCGGCCGCGATAGGGGCGTGTGGGTCGGCGTGGAGGTGCCATGGCCCCTCTCAACCCCTCCAATCAAACAACTAGGTTGGATCCAATCCAACCCACTTGGTCCTCGAAACAAATACGCAGTAAAAGATGTTTATGCCCTTCTGCCTTTTGCATGTGTACGGACGTGCCTGAGGGTAGAAACGTCTTTTTAGGTGCCAAATAGAGCGAGATCGTAAAAGGGGAAAAAATACAGAAAATGACATTGAAATCAAGTGTCACATGTTTTGAGTCTTATTTTTCAAAGTTAACGTTATGAATCGCCAAAGTGGATGGTTTGGAGTCCCAAAAATCCGTATTTCTCGGAACTGGCACAAGTTGGCCTGCTGGACTGGACACCAAGTTGATAAAAACTGGGCGGTTTGAATGTTGAATTAGATCCCATGTGGATCCAATCTCCTCGACGTGAGTGTGAGCGGCAGTCATAAACGTAGAGCGTGTGATCCGAACCATCACATCTCAGAAACCTTCTTCGCCGAAAGAATAGGCACCTGTCATGCTATAATTGTATTCTTTGTGTAGAAAACGTTGAAGAATACCGAAGGCACCTTTTCTTTGAGTGCCCTTTCAGTCAAGTTGTGTGGATTTTTCTTGACATTCATTGGGACTTAAGCTTGCAGCCTCTGCAGATTATCATACAAGCCAGACAGACCTTTGGTCAAATCATTTTCAGAGAGGTAGTAATCGCGGCCTATTGGACTTTGTGGTGTCACAGAAACTCCATCATTTTTTATGGTGACTCTCTTTCTTTTGCTAGATGGAGGTCACATTTTGTAGAGGAGATGAAGAAGGTTACCTTGAGGGCGAAATATTCGGTTAGTCATTTGATAAATCTTTGGCTGAGTAGTCTCTCATAGATGCCTATCTCTTTTCTTGTTTGGGCCTAGGGCCTTGTACATGTACATATTCTTTTATATATATTGAAAGTTTAGGCCTAGGGCCTTGTACATGTACATATTCTTTTATATATAATTAAAAATAGGGGTAGGGGCCTCCCGTGTTGTTCGCTTCAAAAAAAAAGAAAAAACATTAGCTCCAACTGGCACTCCCAATCCCAACGCACTGGGAGAAAACCTCTTATCAGTGCCGGCCATAGGAGGCCTTAGTGCCGGTCCCTGTGGCCGGCCCAAACATGTCGGCACGTTACGACCGGCACTAACGTGCACAGATTAGTGCCGGCTGGGTGCTTTTACGTCAACCAAAAAAAAATATTACACGCACCAGGGAGGCCCGCACGCGCGTGCCGTCGCAAGTCACAAGTCACACGATTTTTTCCCCTCCGTTTTTCCATTGGATTTGGATCTTGGAGAGGATGGCAAATTTAGCCCAGGCTGGAATTCATGTGAAAAATTTGAGAATTGGATTAAATAATTGGCAATGTTTTATACCTTTATTTACAAAACTAATTATTGGAAGAGTTTATTGCTCCTTCATTCAAATGAGTTAGTAGGATTCTCTTAAGCACCTTGGTAAGTTTTCATGAATGGTCTTTTATGGTCTGCTTCATTTAAGTCATTTTGAGCTCCGCGCCACTGGGAGCGCCCCTGAGGGCTGTCCGCCTCCGCCTCCTCACTCATTCGAACGTTAAACCAGCCAAGATTATCTTTGCCTCTCTTTCTCATTCGAGATGTGTTCTTATGTGGTGCTGTGTACGTGATTCTGTCTATTACATCAGTCTCATCCCATATTCAAGTCCACGTGAGAGAAAAAGAAAGGAAGGGAGCCTACGTACGAGAGGTTAGATAGAGTGCTAGCAAGTACGGAGTGGGAAGAGATGTTTCCTTTGGCAACTGTAGATGCCTTAACTAGAGAGATATGAGATGATACGCCTCTTCTGTTAACCATAGGTGAAAAGTCGAGAGAAAGGGAGCAATCCCAATTTAAAATTGAGCTAAGCTGGTTAGTAAGAAAAGGCTTTATCGAACTCGTTTCGGGTGAATTTCGAGGGTATGGAATTCAGAGAAAAAAGGATCAACTTCGTTACAAATATGGCAAAACAATTTTTAATTGGGTGGGCAACAAATTTAAAAGGGTTGTATGGAAGGGAAAAAAAAAGAGCTCATGGAAAGTGCAAATGAGTTGGATATAAAGGCCGAGGTTACTGTGATAGATCAATCTGAGATTTAGCTAAAGCAAAGCTTAAATGAGAGGCTGGCTCAACTCCTAAGAGAGGAAGATGAAGGACCGAAACGGCGACCAGAGAGAGGGGGGCGGGGGGGGGGGGGGGGGGAGTGAATGAGAGCCGATAAAAGTTTCTCTCACGAATCCGGCTATTCTCCCAAATCAACTCCGAAGCCTCCGGAAGCGATCTTGCCAAGATCACGTAGCCACTGTCAAGCTACTGACCCTAGGAACAAGAAACACGCAGCGGAACTCGAATCGATCGAAACGAATACAAAACGAACCGAAACAAGACTCGATCCAACACACCCAGGGGGCGGTTAAACCGGGTCAGGGGGGCGGTTAAACCGCCCTGGCCTGGGAACCTCGGGAAAAAGTCAAATCGAAAGTGGATCTCCCAAACCGCTTGAGCTCTTGAGGCAAGATTTTGGTCAGATGATATAGACCTCCAGTGGAGTGTTTTCATAAAAGATCTCGGCCTCTAACTCGCTATAACTCCCAGAAACTCAGATCTCGTGAAGAACACCATGACCTCAAGTTCATCCCGAAAATCTCAAATCCAGAGCGATTCCCGGCGTTTGGGGGCAAGAGATCACCAGCAAAAGAGGCACAAGGCACTCATACGTGAATCCCCCAAAGAAATCCGAGAGAAAACACCCTAGGAAGAGAAGAACGAAAATCCCCCAAAAATAGCTCCAAAAATACCTCTGAAAATAGAAAAAGAAAAGGGAGCTCGTGGATTCAAATCATGGCACAAAGATGAGCAGCACAAACTCAATCACATAACCATGAATTCACCTATACAAACTAGGAATGATTCGAAATAGTTCTAGGTGGAGGGGATGAAGGGGAAACTAGTTCAAAGGAGAAAACCAAAGAGAACTAAAGAGATAACTAGAAGAGATAACAGCCACCATGCCCTGGGGGGCCTATTAGTAGTCCAAGTGGTGGTGCTCTAAAGACTAAACTACCCTTAAGTGATACATACCCCTCAAGGGCAAATTTGACATTTGGTTTTCAGATATTTTCCGGCTGGGACACCTTCCACCGCAAGCTAGCTTCCCTCCGACGCAAGCCTTGCAGTCACGCCGCGTGTCATCCGGATCGAAGCTCCTTGACGCCGTTTTTGGGCCAGCCCAGGGGGAGGCGGTTAAACCGCCCCTGGCTGATGCCACAGCCCAGTGGCCCATCTTCACCATGTCGAGTCCTCGGTCCTTGGTTTTTAGGCCCAAACCAAGGGAAACCGTCCACCGATGATTTTGTGGCCAAATCACCAAACCCCGCGCGCAAACTTCGGTTGTTAGCTGCTACCTTGCGCCGGCTTCTCGTCCGCGTACGAGCTTCGGTTGTGAGCCGCCACCTCGCACCGGAACCACGTCCCCTTGCTTGTTCTTGCCAGCATGTGAACCGCACTTGATCCATCTGGCCACCGGGTCCCTTGAACCAAGCCTACTTGTCTCTCCGCTCCTCTCTGGCCACCGGTCCTCGGACACACCGGGTCCTCAATCTCCCCCTTGATGAGTGCATTGACAACACACACATAGTAACCAATGATATAAAGAAAATATAAAAGAAATCAAAAACAAGACTCAAGCAAGTGACTAAAAGCAAGAACAAGCTGAGAACAAAGTCACTTCGCAAGAGAAAGCTCCAGAAACGCCGACCCTTCAAGAAGAAGCGAAAGGGCTCAACACCATCGGCAAAAGAGCAAAAGCACAAAGCATCAAACACAAATCTCAAAACCTCCAAATCACTTTTCAGGACATTCAAAGCACTCCCCCTGCAAAGATGCAACTCCCCCTGAACAAGTGAACTTGTGCGAGCGAAAAACACTCGAAAATGGCTCAAATCTCCACAAATCTTGTGCTCTCAGCACAGGGGCGGTTAAACCGCCCCTGGCAGATAACCAAACTTGAAAGAGCCAAAATTGCACAAACAAACTCGCAATGATGCCGTTCCAACTTGAAAACCTTCCAAATATGCCCAGCAATGTTTTCCAATACTCAAACCCTCAGAAACTTCACAGATTTTCAGAAACTCTCATTTTGGCAAAAACTCTCACTTCTCACACAAATCCAACAAATTTTAGTGCAAACGCTTTCTCACAAATTCAGCAGCATCTCCCCCTTGCAAAAAGCTCCAGAAATTCTCCCCCTTGTTGACAATGCACAAATCAAGGAAAAATGTACAAAATGCAACTACAAGCTTCTCAAGTATACAGTGAGCAATACAAAATGCTACAAGTTAGAGAAGGGGCAAACAAGATAGTTCATCGTGTGACACAGGCATTGCCATCAAGAAGGTGAAGAAATATATCCAATTGACAAAGCCATGAGCAAGTTGTGTAGTTTTATCAAAAATGTCACCACATGAGCAAAGTCCTAACCATGGATTGTTCAAGCAAAAATGAACTTCATCTCACCACAAACATGAAAGGACAAGCATTCTTGCCAAAAGATCATCATAAACGCCCAAGTTCTACCTCATGTAATGTCAAAGCACGGAGCCATGTGTTCACTTCTCATGGGAGACTTCTCCGGCAAACAACATGCAACCGCTTAGCACCCATGTGTGCAAGTGTGTGCAATGGTGAAAGCATAGAGACATGAGCATAAATTTCAGCAAATATATCTTTTTCTCATCTTTCTTCTTTCATGCATAGACATCTCGTTTTCCAAGTTTTTCAAATTAAGCATGGTACATGAAATGTCTTTGCGACAAAAAGAAGCTTATGCTCCTCCACAAGATAAAGCATGGGCTAAACATTTACAATGACAAAGGTCTTTGACCCAATTGAAAAGAATATCACATCCTAGCATGATCTTAAGCAAGATATAGCCATTTCGGCTCAAACAAGACATGCAAAGGCATTTACTCATGGGTGAAAGAGTTTAAGTTCAGTTTTGTCATTTTAATTCAAAAAGAGACTATCTCAAAAGAATATATGTCAAAACCATCAAGAGCATAGCCATCCATACAATCAATCCCTAGCCAGCCTGCCTAAACTCTAAAATGTAGCAAGTTGTACCAATCACTGCATATAGGAGAAGCTCATCCTAAGATATGATACAAAAGATGAAATCAAGATACAAAAGCAAGAAAAAAATGTACATCAAGATACAAAGATGGTACAATAGTATACATATGTTACAAGAGAAGCCTCCAAAACTCTGCTCAGAAAAACGCACACACACCAAGTTCCCCTCGCAAGCGGGTGAAGGTAGCTTGGTCAAGTGGCTTAGTGAAAATGTCTACAAGCTGGTTTTCGGTAGAAACATGGGCAAGCTCAATATCTCCTTTCTCCACATGATCTCTCAGAAAGTGGTACCTCACTTCTATGTGTTTGGTTTTGGAATGAAGCACGGGATTTTTGGCTATGCTGATGGCACTGGTGCTATCACAAAGAAGTGGAACATGGGACATGTCTAATCCAAAATCTCTCAAGGTGTAGGTGATCCAAAGCAACTGAGAACAACAGCTAGCAGCAGCAACATACTCGGCCTCTGTGGTGGATTGGGCTACACTAGACTGCTTGCAAGAAGACCAAGACACAAGGGACGAACCAAGAAACTGACACTGACCAGAAGTAGACTTGCGATCAACATGACATCCAGCAAAATCCGCATCAGAAAAACCATGAAGATCAAGAGTGGAATCAGCAGAGTACCAAAGACCCAGTTTAGGAGTAAACTTGAGATACCCGCTTGACGGCCTGACGATGTGAAGTCCTCGGTGAAGCCTGAAAACGAGGGCACAGACACACGCTGAACTGTATGTCCGGCCTCGTCGCCGTCAAGTAGAGAAGGGAGCCGATCATGCTCCAGTACTCCTTCTGGTCCACTGGTTCTCCGTTGTCATCCGCATCCAAAGCTGTAGTCGTACTCATCGGCGTAGTCATCGGCTTGGAGTCGTTCATGTCGAATTTCTTGAGAATGTCCTTGGTGTACTTGCTTTGGTGCACGAACGTCCCATCCTTGGTTTGCTTGATCTGCAGCCCGAGAAAGAACTGCAACTCTCCCATCATCGACATCTCAGATTCCCTGCTCATATCGTCTGCAAACTTGGCAACAAGATCATGAGAAGAGCCACCAAAAATGATATCATCCACGTAGATCTGAACGATTAAAAGATCAGTGCCATTTCTCAACATGAAGAGCGTCTTATCAACCTTTCCCATCACAAACCCCTTGCTAAGCAAGAACCCCCTCAACCTGCCATACCACGCTCTGGGTGCTTGCTTTAGGCCATATAAAGCTCGGTGGAGTTTGTACACTCGGTGTGGGTATCTCTCACTCTCAAAACCCGGGGGCTGCCTCACATACACTTCTTCTTCGATCACCCCATTCAAGAAGGCACTCTTCACATCCATTTGGTACAATTTGAACCCTTTAGCAACTGCAAATGCTAGAAGGATCCGAATTGCCTCCAAACGGGCAACAAGAGCAAATGTCTCCTCATAATCTATCCCCTCCTGCTGCGAAAACCCCTGAGCAACCAACCTCGCTTTGTTTCTCACAATCTCACCACCCTCATCCCTCTTGTTTTTGAAGACCCACTTGGTTCCTATAGGATGGCAATTTGGAGGTGGTTCAACTAACTCCCACACCTAGTTTCTCTCAAAGTTCTCAAGCTCTTCATGCATGGCATTGACCCAATCAGAATCAGATAAAGCGTGTCCTGGACATTTTTGGGCTCAAAAGACGCAACAAAAGCAGAATGAGCGAAATGAGACATGTTCTGTGACCTCGACCGTGTAGTACGTTCATCCAAGTTCCCGATGATCTTCGAAGGTGGATGATCCCTCTGTACCAGCCGGGGAGCTTCTCGCCTCGAGATTGCCTCCCCCTCAACATCAGCTTCCACTTGAACTTGATCATGTGCGCGACTCGACGAAGGTGTAGCAGTGGGTCCGTCGTCGAACGTCGTAGTAGTAGTGGAAGTGGAAGGTACACGATCTCCACACGGTGCATGATTCTCCTCATCAATTTCTTCATCAAGCTGTTCTTCCTCAAAGATGGACTGTCCCAATTCATCATCACCTGCACACTCAAAGACAGAAGAGCTACACGGAATGGTCTCGTCGAAGGTGACTTCGCAAGTCTCCATGATTTGGTTAGTCTCAAGATTGAGCACACGATATGCTCGAGAGTGATTAGCATAACCAAGAAAAATTCCATCCATCGAACGAGACTCAAACTTGTCCAAATTTCCTTTCTTCAGAATGAAACACTTGCAACCAAAAACCCGAAAGTGACTCACACGGGGGGAATGACCATGGAAAAGCTCATAGCAAGTTTTCTTCTTAAAAGCACGAAGGAAAATCTGATTTGAAACATAGCAAGCTGTGTTCACCGCTTCTGCCCAATACTTCCTAGGAGTCCTATGCTCATCTAGCATCGTCCTAGCCATCTCACAAAGTGTTCGATTCTTCCTTTCAACAACTCCATTCTGACAAGCAACATATGGCGAAGACTATTGATGTTCGAGACCAAGATCACGACAGAAGGCATCAAAACGAGTGTTCTTAAATTCCGTACCATTGTCACTGCGTATAGCTCTCATGGCACCACCATTACTCTCGTTTTTCAACCTCAAAATCAGATCTCGAACAAAATTAAATGTCTCATCCTTCGACGCCAGAAAGAACACCCAAGCATATCGAGAAAAGTCATCCACAACCACAAGAACATACCATTTCCAACCAATTGAACGAACACGAGCGGGACCAACCAAGTCCATATGTAAAAGCTCCCCTGGACGCTCAGTTATAACATCTGTCAAAGGTGGATGGGAAGCAGCAACCATTTTACCATGCCTGCAAGGTACACAAACCAAATCTTTCTCGAACTTGAGCTTGGGCAATCCTCCGATAAGGTCAAGAGCACTCAAGCGTGTGAGTAAATCAAAGCTCACATGACCCAATCTCCTATGCCACTTCCAAAGCTCAGAAGAAGTACCAGCGATCAAACACCGTGAAGGACCAAAAGATCGAGAAAAATCAGCACAAAAAATCTGTCCCTCGGGAATGATCATACACACAAGGTCACCTCGAGAATCAAGAATTCGAGAATCACCACTCTAAAACTGAACCTCATAACCCTCATCAAGAAGCTGAGAAACTGAAAGCAAATTAAAACCAAGATTCTTGACGAGAGCAACCCGCTTCAACATAAAATTGTCACTCATCTGAATAGCACCCTCAGACAACACTCTACCTCTACCCTTATCCCCGAAAGTGATGTACTGCCTGGACACCACCGGGGTGAGACTGGAGAACCACTTCCTATTACCTGTCATATGTCTCGAACAGCCAGAATCCATCAACCAAAAGTTCTCCAAGCCTCCCACCTGCACAATCAAAAGCGAGAACAAGAATGAGCGAATGACTCGACACTGGTTTAGCACAAAACGAGTCAAACCAGTGTCAGGCCATCTGCTCAAAAGAGGGGTTAGCAAAATCAACTCTACCACGTGAAACCCTCTCGTCTCTCACCATCAGACCTCTAGCACCACGCGGGAGAAAACGTGGCCTAGACTCTCTCCTAGCCTCAAAGCTACTGTCAAACCTCCCTGAACCAAACTGACCACGAACTGGAGGCCGCCTAGCAAACTCACTACTAGCTGGAACACCACGACTGCCAAACGAAGGAACTGTGCGCACAAAGGCCTCTCCTCTCGGCCAGGGTGAATGAGACACAGGCACACTACGGGAAGAGTAGTACCTGTCCCTGTTCCCCACGTCCTTCTCTCTTCTCACCTCCCTCTTCTTCCTGCAACAGAACTCCTCAAGGTGTCCATCCCTTCCACAATGCTCACAATGAAAGCGGACTGGCTTTGGCTTTGGGGTTTCTTTCGGCTGTGGCCTCTCTCTCGGCTGGTAAACCCCACTCCTCACAAAGGTCACTCTCCTCTAGAAGCTGTTTGTTTTTGGTGGAAACTTGGGAGGATCTGGAGTGGTGTCAAGCTCGTTTAGCAGGTGCTGGGTTTGGGTGTGAAGGTGTTCTTGAGAATGGCTTTCGGTGGGTTTGTGGGAATGTTTGTGGTGGAGCTCTCAGGTTCTCTCTCTCTCTCACCACTGCTCTCACCAACTTTCTCAGAACCCAGACCACGATCATCAGCTCTCTTGAAACAAGCAACCAACATCTTAAGCTGAGGCTCGCGACCCGACAACCAACCCAAACACTGTTGCAACTCATCATTCTCATCTTGCAAGCGATTAACGCACTGTTCTAGCTCAACATTCTTTAAAGCAACAACATCACAAGCAGAACAGGAATTTGCAATAGGAGATTTCAGTTGCGCATCAAGTGAACTAATCATGGTACAAGCAACTGAGCATGCAAAGTAGGACAAGAAGTACAAGCACCTAGCAAAGATGATCTAGACTTCAACTCAGCAAGCTCAACCCTAGCACCTTCTAGTTCATCCAGGCATGTCATGTGTTTCTCCTTAAGCACAACCAGATCAGCAAGATGCACATCACAGAATGAGCATTCAATTTCATCAGACACAAGAGGAGCATCTTTCAACACAACAATCTCTGACTCAAGCTTAGTTGCTCTCTCCCTAGACTCGCAAAGCAAAGACTCAAACTCTATCGCCTTCTTTCCTGTCTCAGAAAGCAAGGTCTCAAGCTCAGCCACTCTATCCTTGGACTCTCCTAGCAAAGACCTAAACTCCCTCTTCTCCTTGTTGGTCTTCCTAAGCACATCATCGCGGTTATCGACCAACTCCTCTAGTCTAGCAATTTCCTTACGCAGAGAGGTGGGATCGGTCAATACCTCGTCCTCGGAGTCAGAGTTGGAGTCGTCCTTGCTCTTCACGGAGTCGTGCGCCATGGTGCAGTAGTCGACGGCGGCGAAGGAGATGCCGTTGAAGTTGCGGTTCAAGCTCTTCTTCTCCTTGCGGTGGCCGCGGTCTTCATCTTCGCTGCTTGAGCTTGACGACGTGTTGGTGGAGCTTGTGTCGATGTCGCTTGCATCTACCACCATCGCTCGAGATCTGTTCTTCTTGTGTCCACCGTGCTTGTTCTTCGACCTTCTCTCGTCCTTGTTCTTGTGCTTGGAGCGGTACTCGTCCTTGGGACGGTGCTTGTGGTCGTCTCGCGGGCGGTGCTTGCGGTTGTAGTCGTTCTTGATCTCCTCGGGGCACTCGGCGATGAAGTGGCCCATCTTCCCGCATCTGTAGCACGTACTTCCGGCACGCCTCGAACCCTTCCGGTTCTGGTACATCCGCTCGAACCTCCTCGTGAGCAACGCGAGATCCTCCTCGCTCAGCACCTCATATTCTTCATCTGGAAGAGACACAAGAGAAGACAAAGCAAAGTGTCTGGGAGTGTTAGCCTGTCCATATCCAGAACCACCGACTATGGGGATCAGTCGGACTCTTAGCCTTGGCAAGCAGCTGTCTGTCAACCTCAGAACACTTCAACTTCGAAAAAAGCTCATCAACAGACAAAGTTTCATAGTTTGCCGACTCCATGATCGCCTCAACCTTGGCACCCCACACGGATCTATCAAGTGCTTGCAGGAGCTTGATAGCTCGGTCATGATCCGAGTATGGGAGTACGGTAATATTGGCTTTCATGTTGTTGACAATGGAAGTGAAACGCTGAAACAAAGCATCAACAGACTCTCCAGGCAAATGAGCGAAATTTTCATATTCGCTCCGATACATCAAGAAAAGCTTAGCCTTCACATGGGTATCACCACCGTGGGCTACCTTGAGCTTTTGCCAGATCTGGCTAGCTAGGTCCTCGCCCAAAACTCGCTCAAACTCCTCGGCAGACAAAGCACAGAACAAGTAGTCAACAGCTCTAGCGTTTCCTTCAAACTTATCCTTTGCATCCTGGGCATCTAAATTTGTGGGATTGACATAGTTTTCATCTTTGGTCACATCCCACAGCCACTTTCCTTTGCCTCACAAGAAAGCGCCCATACGCGCAACCCAGTTCGGGTAGTTCTTCCCATCGAAGTGCGGAGGCCCGGAACCCCGATCTTGGTACGCCATCTTTGGATCTTAGACTAGTTAGAGTCGCAAAGACCCGTAACCGGCTCCGATACCAATTGAAGGACCGAAACGGCGACCAGAGATGGGGGAGGGAGTGAATGGGAGCCGATAAAAATTTCTCTCACGAATCCGGCTATTCTCCCAAATCAACTCCGAAGCCTCCGGAAGCGATCTTGCCAAGATCACGTAGCCACTGTCAAGCTACTGATCCTAGGAAGAAGAAACACGCAGCGGAACTCGAATTGATTGAAACGAATACAAAACGAACCGAAACAAGACTCGATCCAACACACCCAGGGGGCGGTTAAACTGGGTCAGGGGGGCGGTTAAACCGCCCTGGCCTGGGAACCTCGGGAAAAAGTCAAATCGAAAGTGGATCTCCCAAACCGCTTGAGCTCTTGAGGCAAGATTTTGGTCAGATGATATAGACCTCCAGTGGAGTGTTTTCCCAAAAGATCTCGGCCTCTAACTTGCTAGAACTCCTGGAAACTCAGATCTCGTGAAGAACACCATGACCTCGAGTTCATCCCAAAAATCTCAAATCCAGAGCGATTCCCGGCGTTTGGGGGCAGGAGATCACCAGCAAAAGAGGCACAAGGCACTCATATGTGAATCCCCCAAAGAAATCCGAGAGAAAACGCCCTAGGAAGAGAAGAATGAAAATCCCCCAAAAATAGCTCCGAAAATACCTCCGAAAATAGAAAAAGAAAAGGGAGCTTGTGGATTCAAATCATGGCACAAAGATGAGCAGCACAAACTCAATCACATAACCATGAATTCACCTATACAAACTAGGAATGATTCGAAATAGTTCTAGGTGGAGGGGATGAAGGGGAAACTAGTTCAAAGGAGAAAACCAAAGAGAACTAAAGAGATAACTAGAAGAGATAACAGCCACCATGCCCTGGGGGGCCTATTAGTAGTCCAAGTGGTGGTGCTCTAAAGACTAAACTACCCCTAAGTGATACATACCCCTCAGGGGCAAATTTGACATTTGGTTTTCAGATATTTTCCGGCTGGGACACCTTCCACCGCAAGCTAGCTTCCCTCCGACGCAAGCCTTGCAGTCATGCCGCGTGTCCTCCGGATCGAAGCTACTCGACACCGTTTTTGGGCCGGCCCAGGGGGAGGCGGTTAAACCGCCCCTGGCTGATGCCACAGCCCAGTGGCCCATCTTCACCACGTCGAGTCCTCGATCCTTGGTTTTTAGGCCCAAACCAAGGGAAATCGTCCACCGATGATTTTGTGGCCAAATCACCAAACCCCGCGCGCAAACTTCGGTTGTTAGCCGCTACCTTGCACCGGCTTCTCGTCCGCGTACGAGCTTCGGTTGTGAGCCACCACCTCGCTCCGGAACCACGTCCCCTTGCTTATTCTTGCCAGCATGTGAACCGCACTTGATCCATCTGGCCACCGGGTCCCTCGAACCAAGCCTACTTGTCTCTCCGCTCCTCAGAGGCCGCCATGGCTAAGACCTTTCGCGCCTGTTCTTCACCTGCAGCAATGCAACCAAGCCGCATTCTACACCTGCAATACTTGAGCCAAGGGAAACGTCAATCCACACCACGTTGTCAATCACTCATCATACCAGGAAGCGACCATCCACCAGTCCTCGGACACACCGGGTCCTCAGAAGAAATTAAATGGTTTCAAAGAGCCAAAACAAGAGATCTCTTAGAGGGAGATACCAATACAAAATATTTTCAAATGGTAGCTAATGGCAAGAGGAGGAAAACACAAATATTCAGACCAGAACAAGAAGAGGGAGTGATTGAAGGGGAAGAAAATCAGAAGAAGTATATCACTAAATATTATAGAGGACTTTTTGGGGAACAAAAAGAAAGCAATTTCTCGATGAACGAGGATAGGATTGAGGATAGTCCTCAAGTTTCCAGCATAAAGAATGAGATCCTTACAGAACCCTTACAGAGGAGGAAGGAAGACAAGCAGTTTTCCAAATGAAACATAATAAGGCGCCAGGGCCTGATGGTTTCCCAATCGAGTTCTACCAAGTCTTCTGGAGTCTCATTAAAAATGACTTAATGGCCATGTCTGTGGACTTTCACACGGATCAACTTCCTATCTTTAGTCTAAATTTTGGGATATTGACAGTACTCCCAATTCTAAAGGAAGTGAAGATGATCAAACAGTATAGACCGATCTGTATGCTTAATATGAGTTTTCAGATATTCACAAAGGACCTAGCTAACAGATTTACGAGTGTGGCCAACGGAATAATTACACCTACACAAACGGCATTCCTGCCAGGAAGGTTTATTATGGAAGGTGTAGTTATTCTACATGAAACCACACACGAGTTGAAAAGGAAGAAGGCAAGTTGTATCATTCTTAAGATTGATTTCAAAAAAGCTTATGACAAGGTATGTTGGCCTTTCCTTCAACAATCTTTAAGAGTGAAAGGTTTCTCCCCAGTTTGGTGTCAATGGATAATATTGTGAGTGGGGGTAATGTAGGGGTGAAAATAAATGAGAGCATGGGGCAATTTTTCCAAACCAAAAAAGGGCTGAGACAGGGGGATCCTTTGTCTCCTGTACTGTTTAATATAATAGCAACCCTCGTCAATAGGGCAAAGGAAAATGAACAATTTAAGGGACTAGTACCTCATCTTGTAGAGGGAGGATTATCTATCCTCCAATATGCAGATGACACTATTTTGTTCATAGAAGATAATATTGATCAAGCCAAAAATCTTAAATTAGTGTTGAATACCTTCGAGAAGTTGTCGGGTTTGAAAATCAATTTCCATAAAAGTGAGTTGTTTTGTTCGGAAGTGCAAAAGAGAGAGCGGGAGAATTTGCACATATTTTTGGCTGCAAGGAAGGTTCTTTTCCCTTTAAATACCTAGGTATTCCGATGAATACACATAGAGTTAGAAATAAGGATTGGGGGGTAGTAGAGGAAAGATTCCAAAAAAAGTTTAGTTGGAAGAGTAAGCTTCTGTCAGTAGGAGGGAGGTTGGTTTTAATAAACTCAGTCCTTTCAAGCCTGCCTATGTTTATGATGTCCTTCTTTAGAATACCTAAAGGCGTTTTAAAAAGGTTGGACCATTATAGATCGAGATTCTTTTGGCAGTGTGATGAACATAGAAAAAATATATGCTACCAAAGTGGAGCATTTTGAAACAACCTAAGAGTATGGGGGGGGGGGGGGCTAGGCATCCTCGACTTGGAGGCTCAGAATACTTGCCTTTTGAGCAAATGGTTGCTGTAATTGATTAATGAGGATGGGATGTGGCAACAGTACTGTTGAAAACGTACCCGTCGCTATATAACATCACTAGAAAGAGGAATGTCACAGTAGCAGATGTTCTAAACTCAATGCCCTTTAACATGTCTTTTAGAAGGGCCTTAACATGGATCAATCTTGAGAAATGACTACAGCTAGTAGAAAGTTTAATCAATGTCACGTTGAATAATAATAGTGATATCTTTGTTTGGAGCATATGCAGAAAGAGGTCCTCTCAGTCAAGTCCATGTATATGGAGTTAATGAAGGAGGACAGAATAATTGGAAAGCATGTTTTCTGGAAGGTGAGACTACCATGTAAAATTAAAATATTTATGTGGTATTTACATTAGGGAGTCATAGTGACAAAGGATAATTTTGCTAAACGAAATTGGAATGGAAGTACCAGTCAAGCTGTGTGGATTTTTCTTGACATTCATTGGGACTTAAGCTTGCAGCCTCTGCAGATGATCATACAAGCCAGACAGACCTTTGGTCAAATCATTTTCAGAGAGGTAGTAATCACGGCCTGTTGGACTTTCTGGTGTCACAGAAACTACATCATTTTTATGGTGACTCTCTTTCTTTTGCTAGATGGAGGTCACATTTTGTAGAGGAGATGAAGAAGGTTACCTTGAGGGCGAAACCTTCGGTTAGTCATTTGATAAATCTTTGGCTGAGTAGTCTCTCATAGATGCCTATCTCTGTTCTTGTTTGGGCCTAGGGCCTTGTACATGTACATATTCTTTTATATATAATGAAAGTTTAGGCCTAGGGCCTTGTACATGTACATATTCTTTTATATATAATTAAAAATAGGGGTAGGGGCTTCCCGTGTTGTTCCCTTCAAAAAAAAAAAAAGAAAAACATTAGCTCCAACTGCCACTCCGAATCCCAACGCACTGGGAGAAAACCTCTTATCAGTGCCGGTCACAGGATGCCTTAGTGCTGGTCCCTGTGGCCGGCACTAACATGTCGGCACGTTACGACCGGCACTAACATGCACAGATTAGTGCCGGCTGGTAACCCTAGCCGGCACTAACGTGCTTTTACATCAACCAAAAATAAAAAAAATATTACACGCACCAGGGAGGCCCGCACGCGCGCGCCGTCGCAAGTCACAAGTCACGCGATTTTTTCCCTCCATTTTTTCCATTGGATTTGGATCTTGGAGAGGATGGCAAATTTAGCCCAGGCTGGAATTCATGTGAAAAATTTGAGAATTGGATTAGACAATTGGCAATGTTTTACACTTTTATTTACAAAACTTATTATTGGAAGAGTTTATTGCTCCTTCATTCAAATGAGTTAGTAGGATTCTCTTAAGCACCTTGGTAAGTTTTCATGAATGGTCTTTTACGGTCTGCTTCATTTAAGTCATTTTGATCTCCACGCCATTGGGAGCGCCCCTGAGGGCCGTCCGCCTCCGCCTCCTCACTCATTCGAACGTTAAACCACCCAAGAGTATCTTTGCCTCTCTTTCTCATTCGAGATGTGTTCTTATGTGGTGCTGTGTACGTGATTCTGTCTATTACATCGGTCTCATCCCATATTCGAGTCCACATGAGAGAAAAAGAAAGGAAGGGAGCCTATGTACGAGAGGTTAGATAGAGTGCTAGCAAGTACGGAGTGGGAAGAGATGTTCCCTTTGGCAACTAGTAGATGCCTTAACCAGAGAGATATCAGATCATACGCCTCTTCTGTTAACCACAGGTGAAAAGTCGAGAGAGAAGGGAGCAATCCCAATTTAAAATTGAGCTAAGCTGGTTAGTAAGAGAAGGCTTTATCGAACTCGTTTCGGGTGAATTTTGGGGGTATGGAATTCAGAGAAAAAAGGATCAACTTCGTTACAAATATGGCAAAACAAAGTGAGAAGATTAAGACAATTTTTAATTGGGTGGGCAACGAATTTAAAAGGGGAGTATAGAAGGGAAAAAAGAGCTCATGGAAAGTGCCGGCTGGTAACCCCAGCTGGCACTAACGTGCTTTTACGTCAACCATAAAATAAAAAAAATATTACACGCACAAGGGAGGCCCGCACGCGCGCGCCGTCGCAAGTCACAAGTCACGCGATTTTTTCCCTCCGTTTTTCCATTGGATTTGGATCTTGGAGAGGATGGCAAATTTAGCCCAGGCTGGAATTCATGTGAAAAATTTGAGAATTGGATTAGATAATTGGCAATTTTTTACACTTTTATTTACAAAACTTATTATTGGAAGAGTTTATTGCTCCTTCATTCAAATGAGTTAGTATGATTCTCTTAAGCACCTTGGTAAGTTTTCATGAATGGTCTTTTATGGTCTGCTTCATTTAAGTCATTTTGAGCTCCGCGCCACTGGGAGCGCCCCTGAGGGCCGTCCGCCTCCGCCTCCTCACTCATTCGAACGTTAAACCACCCAAGAGTATCTTTGCCTCTCTTTCTCATTCGAGATGTGTTCTTATGTGGTGCTGTGTACGTGATTCTGTCTATTACATCGGTCTCATCCCATATTCGAGTCCACGTGAGAGAAAAAGAAAGGAAGGGAGCCTACGTACGAGAGGTTAGATAGAGTGCTAGCAAGTACGGAGTGGGAAGAGATGTTCCTTTGGCAACTGTAGATGCCTTAACCAGAGAGATATCAGATCATACGCCTCTTCTGTTAACCACAGGTGAAAAGTCGAGAGAAAGGGAGCAATCCCAATTTAAAATTGAGCTAAGCTGGTTAGTAAGAGAAGGCTTTATCGAACTCGTTTCGTGTGAATTTTGGGGGTATGGAATTCAGAGAAAAAAGGATCAACTTCGTTACAAATATGGCAAAACAAAATGAGAAGATTAAGACAATTTTTAATTGGGTGGGCAACGAATTTAAAAGGGGAGTATAGAAGGGAAAAAAAGAGCTCGTGGAAAGTGCCGGCTGGTAGCCCCAGCCGGCACTAACGTGCTTTTACGTCAACCATAAAATAAAAATAAAATTACACGCACCAGGGAGGCCCGCACGCGCGCGCCGTCGCAAGTCACAAGTCACGCGATTTTTTCCCTCCGTTTTTCCATTGGATTTGGATCTTGGAGAGGATGGCAAATTTAGCCCAGGCTGGAATTCATGTGAAAAATTGAGAATTGGATTAGATAATTGGCAATTTTTTACACTTTTATCTACAAAACTTATTATTGGAAGAGTTTATTGCTCCTTCATTCAAATGAGTTAGTAGGATTCTCTTAAGCACCTTGGTAAGTTTTCATGAATGGTCTTTTACGGTCTGCTTCATTTAAGTCATTTTGAGCTCCGCGCCATTGGGAGCGCCCCTGAGGGCCGTCCGCCTCCGCCTCCTCACTCATTCGAACGTTAAACCACCCAAGAGTATCTTTGCCTCTCTTTCTCATTCGAGATGTGTTCTTATGTGGTGCTGTCTACGTGATTCTGTCTATTACATCAGGTCTCATCCCATATTCGAGTCCACATGAGAGAAAAAGAAAGGAAGGGAGCCTACGTACGAGAGGTTAGATAGAGTGCTAGCAAGTACGGAGTGGGAAGAGATGTTCCCTTTGGCAACTGTAGATGCCTTAACCAGAGAGATATCAGATCATACGCCTCTTCTGTTAACCACAGGTGAAAAGTCGAGAGAAAGGGAGCAATCCCAATTTAAAATTGAGCTAAGCTGGTTAGTAAGAGAAGGCTTTATCGAACTCGTTTCGGGTGAATTTTGGGGGTATGGAATTCAGAGAAAAAAGGATCAACTTCGTTACAAATATGGCAAAACAAAGTGAGAAGATTAAGACAATTTTTAATTGGGTGGGCAACGAATTTAAAAGGGGAGTATAGAAGGGAAAAAAAGAGCTCATGGAAAGTGCCGGCTGGTAACCCCAGCTGGCACTAACGTGCTTTTACGTCAACCATAAAATAAAAAAAAATTACACGCACCAGGGAGGCCCGCACGCGCGCGCCGTCGCAAGTCACAAGTCACGCGATTTTTTCCCTCCGTTTTTCCATTGGATTTGGATCTTGGAGAGGATGGCAAATCTAGCCCAGGCTGGAATTCATGTGAAAAATTTGAGAATTGGATTAGATAATTGGCAATTTTTTACACTTTTATCTACAAAACTTATTATTGGAAGAGTTTATTGCTCCTTCATTCAAATGAGTTAGTAGGATTCTCTTAAGCACCTTGGTAAGTTTTCATGAATGGTCTTTTACGGTCTGCTTCATTTAAGTCATTTTGAGCTCCGCGCCACTGGGAGCGCCCCTGAGGGCCGTCCGCCTCCGCCTCCTCACTCATTCGAACGTTAAACCACCCAAGAGTATCTTTGCCTCTCTTTCTCATTCGAGATGTGTTCTTATGTGGTGCTGTGTACGTGATTCTGTCTATTACATCGGTCTCATCCCATATTCGAGTCCACGTGAGAGAAAAAGAAAGGAAGGGAGCCTACGTACGAGAGGTTAGATAGAGTGCTAGCAAGTACGGAGTGGGAAGAGATGTTTCCTTTGGCAACTGTAGATGCCTTAACCAGAGAGATATCAGATCATACGCATCTTCTGTTAACCACAGGTGAAAAGTCGAGAGAAAGGGAGCAATCCCAATTTAAAATTGAGCTAAGCTGGTTAGTAAGAGAAGGCTTTATCGAACTCGTTTCGGGTGAATTTTGGGGGTATGGAATTCAGAGAAAAAAGGATCAACTTCGTTACAAATATGGCAAAACAAAGTGAGAAGATTAAGACAATTTTTAATTGGGTGGGCAACGAATTTAAAAGGGGAGTATAGAAGGGAAAAAAAGAGCTCGTGGAAAGTGCCGGCTGGTAGCCCCAGCCGGCACTAACGTGCTTTTACGTCAACCATAAAATAAAAAAGAAAATTACACGCACCAGGGAGGCCCGCACGCGCGCGCCGTCGCAAGTCACAAGTCACGCGATTTTTTCCCTCCGTTTTTCATTGGATTTGGATCTTGGAGAGGATGGCAAATTTAGCCCAGGCTGGAATTCATGTGAAAAATTTGAGAATTGGATTAGATAATTGGCAATTTTTTACACTTTTATCTACAAAACTTATTATTGGAAGAGTTTATTGCTCCTTCATTCAAATGAGTTAGTAGGATTCTCTTAAGCACCTTGGTAAGTTTTCATGAATGGTCTTTTACGGTCTGCTTCATTTAAGTCATTTTGAGCTCCGCGCCACTGGGAGCGCCCCTGAGGGCCGTCCGCCTCCGCCTCCTCACTCATTCGAACGTTAAACCACCCAAGAGTATCTTTGCCTCTCTTTCTCATTCGAGATGTGTTCTTATGTGGTGCTGTGTACGTGATTCTGTCTATTACATCGGTCTCATCCCATATTCGAGTCCACAGTGAGAGAAAAAGAAAGGAAGGGAGCCTACGTACGAGAGGTTAGATAGAGTGCTAGCAAGTACGGAGTGGGAAGAGATGTTCCCTTTGGCAACTGTAGATGCCTTAACCAGAGAGATATCAGATCATACGCCTCTTCTGTTAACCACAGGTGAAAAGTCGAGAGAAAGGGAGCAATCCCAATTTAAAATTGAGCTAAGCTGGTTAGTAAGAGAAGGCTTTATCGAACTCGTTTCGGGTGAATTTTGGGGGTATGGAATTCAGAGAAAAAAGGATCAACTTCGTTACAAATATGGCAAAACAAAGTGAGAAGATTAAGACAATTTTTAATTGGGTGGGCAACGAATTTAAAAGGGGAGTATAGAAGGGAAAAAAAGAGCTCATGGAAAGTGCCGGCTGGTAGCCCCAGCTGGCACTAACGTGCTTTTACGTCAACCATAAAATAAAAAAAATTACACGCACCAGGGAGGCCCGCACGCGCGCGCCGTCGCAAGTCACAAGTCACGCGATTTTTTCCCTCCGTTTTTCCATTGGATTTGGATCTTGGAGAGGATGGCAAATTAGCCCAGGCTGGAATTCATGTGAAAAATTTGAGAATTGGATTAGATAATTGGCAATTTTTTACACTTTTATCTACAAAACTTATTATTGGAAGAGTTTATTGCTCCTTCATTCAAATGAGTTAGTAGGATTCTCTTAAGCACCTTGGTAAGTTTTCATGAATGGTCTTTTACGGTCTGCTTCATTTAAGTCATTTTGAGCTCCGCCACTGGGAGCGCCCCTGAGGGCCGTCCGCCTCCGCCTCCTCACTCATTCGAACGTTAAACCACCCAAGAGTATCTTTGCCTCTCTTTCTCATTCGAGATGTGTTCTTATGTGGTGCTGTGTACGTGATTCTGTCTATTACATCGGTCTCATCCCATATTCGAGTCCACGTGAGAGAAAAAGAAAGGAAGGGAGCCTACGTACGAGAGGTTAGATAGAGTGCTAGCAAGTACGGAGTGGGAAGAGATGTTTCCTTTGGCAACTGTAGATGCCTTAACCAGAGAGATATCAGATCATACGCCTCTTCTGTTAACCACAGGTGAAAAGTCGAGAGAAAGGGAGCAATCCCAATTTAAAATTGAGCTAAGCTGGTTAGTAAGAGAAGGCTTTATCGAACTCGTTTCGGGTGAATTTTGGGGGTATGGAATTCAGAGAAAAAAGGATCAACTTCGTTACAAATATGGCAAAACAAAGTGAGAAGATTAAGACAATTTTTAATTGGGTGGGCAACGAATTTAAAAGGGGAGTATAGAAGGGAAAAAAAGAGCTCAGTGGAAAGTGCCGGCTGGTAGCCCCAGCCGGCACTAACGTGCTTTTACGTCAACCATAAAATAAAAAGAAAATTACACGCACCAGGGAGGCCCGCACGCGCGCGCCGTCGCAAGTCACAAGTCACGCGATTTTTTCCCTCCGTTTTTCCATTGGATTTGGATCTTGGAGAGGATGGCAAATTTAGCCCAGGCTGGAATTCATGTGAAAAATTTGAGAATTGGATTAGATAATTGGCAATTTTTTACACTTTTATCTACAAAACTTATTATTGGAAGAGTTTATTGCTCCTTCATTCAAATGAGTTAGTAGGATTCTCTTAAGCACCTTGGTAAGTTTTCATGAATGGTCTTTTACGGTCTGCTTCATTTAAGTCATTTTGAGCTCCGCGCCACTTGGGAGCGCCCCTGAGGGCCGTCCGCCTCCGCCTCCTCACTCATTCGAACGTTAAACCACCCAAGAGTATCTTTGCCTCTCTTTCTCATTCGAGATGTGTTCTTATGTGGTGCTGTCTACGTGATTCTGTCTATTACATCGGTCTCATCCCATATTCGAGTCCACATGAGAGAAAAAGAAAGGAAGGGAGCCTACGTACGAGAGGTTAGATAGAGTGCTAGCAAGTACGGAGTGGGAAGAGATGTTCCCTTTGGCAACTGTAGATGCCTTAACCAGAGAGATATCAGATCATACGCCTCTTCTGTTAACCACAGGTGAAAAGTCGAGAGAAAGGGAGCAATCCCAATTTAAAATTGAGCTAAGCTGGTTAGTAAGAGAAGGCTTTATCGAACTCGTTTCGGGTGAATTTTGGGGGTATGGAATTCAGAGAAAAAAGGATCAACTTCGTTACAAATATGGCAAAACAAAGTGAGAAGATTAAGACAATTTTTAATTGGGTGGGCAACGAATTTAAAAGGGGAGTATAGAAGGGAAAAAAAGAGCTCGTGGAAAGTGTCGGCTGGTAGCCCCAGCCGGCACTAACGTGCTTTACGTCAACCATAAAATAAAAAAAAATTACACGCA
>CM027124.1:26200176-26267843 GCA_015476505.1 Urochloa ruziziensis
AATCTTTTTAGTTTGGCAACTTTCCAAGCACTGAAATCACCTTTTTCTCTTATATATATATATATATATATATATATATATATATATATATATATATATATATATATATATATATATATATATATATATATATATATATATTATAGGATGTCAGGAAGAAGGGATCCGCCAGCAAGCTCATTAAAATCAATTGAACTCTTGAAGAAGATCAGAAAGGCATCATTGCAGCTGTTCGTTTTGGTGGCTTGCTAGAGATCAAATGCATGTCCATGCCAGAGAAGTTGTCTTTATGGCTTATCAACCACTTTGATATGGATAAATCTAAAATAGTTCTCGGCACTAGGGGTAGTATAAAGGTTGATGCTTTGGCGGTCAATAGAGTGTTCGACCTCCCCATGGGACCTATGGAAATTGACTATGGGAAAAGGAGCGGAGCTGACACTTTCGTTGAGTTCTATAAAGTCTTCAAGCACGAGAAAGATCAAAAGGCGCCATCATTCGTTGAAGTCGAGGATTGGCTAGTGGATGGGGATGGGAAGGGACTGACCAATGACACTTGGCTGCAGCACTGTCTTGTTTTTGCCATCAGCACCTTTCTCTGCCCAACATCAAGTTTGAAGCTTTGTGTGCGGTCCTTTCATGCAGTCACGACGATAAATGAAATTCAAAATATAATTGGTGTCAACTAGTCGTGCAAAGGTTGAATAAAGGAATCAGAGATTTTCATCAAGGGAAGGTGAAGTTTGTGTCAGGATGCTTGTTCTTATTGACTGTACGTGCCATTGAACTTTCCCTTTTTTCAATTCACAATTTTTTTCCCGTTTCTATTAATTGCATGAACGACCTTGAAGTCGGTGATCTGCTGGACCAACAAGTACAGCCAAGATGTGCTGCATGGACAGCTCCCCTTGTTAACAAAGTGTCGGTGATGGATAAGGTTTCCGACACCGAATTTGGGAATATGCAAGTGAGTGCACACTTCTATTGCTTACTTTCTTTTTTTCCCACAAATCTGTACAAAATGCTACTCTTTTTTTTTTCCAAAATCTCAATAGAAATTGCTACTCTTTTTTTCATACGAACTCAAGTTTCACAAACCATGTAGCTAAAGCAAGAATATAGAGGAAGAGAAACAGCAACACTAATTCCTCCACAAAGAGTGCAAGAGTTCATGGATTCAAACATTGTTGGAAACTCCATTACATTGGTACAAATGCTTCCTTGTTTTTTAGTGTTCCAATCTGTCACCTATTTTTTTCCATGAATTTTACAGTCTTTTTTCCCATGTCAAAATGCATGATAAGGATGCTCTAAAAAATGTGTTGACCACTTTCACAAGCGCTATCAACCAATGTGTCTTCAACTTGACACAAAATTTGTGTCAGCTAGCTCAACCGCAACAAGCACACCACGGACCTTCGAATGTTGCTGCTGCTAAGCCTGGCACCTCATTCGGAGCAAATCAGAGGAACAACAATACAGAAAAATCAAAGTTGAAGCCAGTAGTTGATGAAGAGACCAGCATAAAAAAAATTCTAGGTATTTTTTCCAGTAATCCTTTCTTATTTTCTGTGTTTTCTAGGCAACTTTTTCTACTGAAAACCATACAACTTGCTATTGTAAATTATACTTATTACATATATATATATATTTTCATTTTGGTCATTGCAGGGATGCAAACAATTCTTCTGCTCATAACCCAAACAGTGTTGACGGATTTGACGGGACAATAGAAGGTGACATAATTGGGTCTCAAAGCTAGCAAACTAGTGCTGCAAACCAAGGTAGTCACTGCCTATTTTTTTATTTTTTTCATATGAGCCCCAAGATGGACAGTCCCTAACTAGAGCTCCATTTTCTTTAGAACTTCATTGACCCTAATCAGAAGCTTTTAGAGCTCTGTGCAACAGTAGTTGTCTGGCCGTGCCATATAATTATACAGTAGCAATTTTTGATCAAAGAAGTCGCAACTTGTACAGTAGCAACTTTGGCCAGCTCCACTAACTTTTTCATGCTATTTTGTTTTGCAGCTCAAAGCAAACAAGCCGCTACTAAACAATCTACTCAAAGCAAACAAGTTGTTATTGACGGCAGCTTCAATGAACCTACTGCTGTGCAAAATGAAAGCTGCAAGGAACCGGCTGCTGAGCCTAATGTCATCTGCAAGGAACCAGCTGCCGAGGCTAATGTCATCTGCAAGGAACCAGCTGCCGAGGCTAATGAGGGAAGCAAGGGAGTTGCTGCCGGGCCAAATGAGGGCAGCAAGGGAGTTGTTGCGGGGACAATTGAGGGCAGCAAGGGAGCTGCTGCCGGGCCAAGTGAGGGCAGCAACGGAGCTGCTACGGAACCAACTGATGGCAACAAGGTGAGAGAAGATTGTGTTGGCCAAGGGACACCTGCTGCCAAGCCAATTGAGGGCAGCAAGGCAGCTGCTCCCGAACCAAGTGAGGGCAGCAAGCAGAAAGAAGATGGTGTTGGCCAAAAAGAGAGCGATACACATCAAGGGACACCTGGTGGTAGCATCAGCTCAACATCTGCTAGCCAAGATGATGGTTTTCAAGGCCTAAATCCAATCACACCTGCAAGTGAATCAAGGCCATGCTCTCAAATGAGGAAGTTGGGTCTGTTTAGCACTCCACCAGGTTAAGCTCCGAGCGATGAATTTTCATAAAAAATATGAGCCACCAGAAATCTTGGAGAAGAAGCTGCCTAATTTTGGGACAGAGTTGCAGAATATTTGTGCCAAGAAATTTGGAGATTCATGTGAGGTTTTGGAAGCTATGACCAAGGACATGAGTATGGATCTAGAAAAATGGCAATTACGTTTGAGGATAATATGATGAAAGAAATTGTAGATGTGGTCCCCTTGGAGACTATTCCTATGAGGACAAAGAAATCTGCTAGTCAACTTGGCCTCACAAGGAAGACATTATCTAAGAAGAGGAAGGTCAGCAGTCAAAAGAAAGTTGTTGCAACAAGCGCAAAGGCGCCGGAAACAAGTGAAAAAAAATGCACCCTCAAAGCAAGCTGTTGTGTCTGCAGGGGACAACAACCCAAACAAAGAAGTCAACACAGCTGAACAGGCAGCATCAAGGGGCAAAGAGATACTAAAGGTTGAAAAGAAGAACAAGGAAGGACCGCACGAGGTAACACCCTTGTTGTACTTCAGCTGCCCTTCTTTTTCCCTATGTGTCTGCAACAACTTATTGACAATCTTCTATTTTTTCACACTTATTAGCAACCTTATTGGAAATTATTTCTTATCAAGATATAAGGAACAACAGGGGTTTTAAGCTTGCACCAGATGCACCAAGCTTCTCCCTTGGTATAGATGACAAAAACTCAAAGGAAGTTGTTGTGTCTATAGGGGACAACAAGCCAAACAAAGAAGCCAACACAGCTGAACAGGCGGCGTCTAGGGGCAAAGAGATACTAAAGGTGGAAAAGAAGAACAAGGAAGGACCGCACGAGGTAACGCCCTTGTTGTACTTCAGCTCCCCTTTTTTCGCTATGTGTGTGCAGCAACTTATTGGCAATCTTCTATTTTTTTCACACATATTAGCAACCTGTTTGGTAATTATTTCTTATCTGGATATAAGGAACAGTAGGGGTTTTAAGCTTGCACCAGATGCACCAAGCTTCTCCCTTGGTATAGATGACAATAGCCCAACTAAATCGAGGGCAGTTTCTTGGACCAATTCAATGATATCTGAGGCCTTAAATGAAGCAGCAAAGAAATTAGTAAAGTTGCAAGAAGGGTGTGCAAGCTGTCAGGTGGCACAAGAGCAGGAACCTTACTAGCAGTACAAAAAACTTCAATTTGACACCAGAGAAATGCTGAGAACCAACAAAGAAATGCTGAAACCTTTAATTTCACACCAGATGCCGGTTTCTTCCAGGTATTCATTACGTATGAGTACTTTTAACTGAAACTAAAATTTTCTAAACATGAAGAACAAGAAATTTGGAGACAAGCTTTGGTAGTACCAAATTGAATATAACATACTTATCTCGAATATAACATACTCATCTCTCTCCAAAACCACTGGGATACATATGAGCAGTTTTTAATGCTAAATTAGTGAAAAAAATTAATCCTTTGTTGATTAACAAGCAAAAATTCCTAATAGAAAGTGTATGTATTAGCTAACAACTGAAGTATTGATCTATGATTCCATCGGACCAAGAAAATAACTAAATACTATGGGTGAAATATATAGGTGCTTAGTTAAGTCAGACCCAAGGTGCTTCCAGACACACACTTCATAAACAAATAATATAAGGATGACCCATATGATCGCAATAATTTTCTTAACTAATGGATGATAAAGGAGATCGTAATTGCAGATTAGTTGGTACAGGACATTAAGGTAAAAGCATACTCCCTCCGTCCCGTAAAGAGTGTCGTTTTGGGTGTTCGTGCCACAAGTTTGACTCGATTTGTAGAAAATACATACAACATTTGTATCTTCAAATAAATTTGTTAAAAAACTAGACTAAAAGATCTTTCCAATGATATTAATTATGTACCATAAATATTAATATTTTTTAATATAAAATTAATCAAAGTCATTTCTCGGGAAGTGAGAAAGACACTCTTTTAGGGACGGAGGGAGTAGGTCACTGCAAATGTAAAAAACCTAATGATTGCAAGATCCTCGGAACAGAGACAATAGTCATGTATGCTGGAGTTACCTCAAGTTTTTGGTATGGTTATTAAGTCATGTCTTATATAAATAAAAATTGTGCACAGACCGATACGACTACCTTGAATGGATCAAGATGGGAATTTAGCAGTGCACAGATATACAAGATACAACCAAAGCCACACCGTTCCAGATTCGTCTTCACTCGTAGATTTCAACACTCCAAACCAATTGAAGCCTGAAGAAACTCATGCCAATTTGCACCCGCCAGGAAATTGGACTAACCAACAATATTACCCGACTACTAAATAGACAGGGCATCGCACCTGTGTGGTGGTGGGCGAGGGCGACGTGAGGAGCTGAGGATACTGCTCTGCTCGTGGAGTGGGCCCTGGTTAGGTTTGCGATTGAGCGAAATCACAAGACATCGTCGATCTTAACTCCTCGACAATCCTTCATGCTTGACTGGTAGCGACGCATGCGTAGAGGTAGTGGGAGGACGGCGGCGGCATGCGCAGGCCGCAGGATGAGGGCATCGACAATTCGGCGTGCAGGTGACGAGATCGAATGGGGGCGATCCGTTTCTTCCAGGGATTAACCCATATGTGCAGCGGGAGGAGGCCGAGCTCGTCCGTCGCAAGTCGCAACGCATGCGACCCCAGCCTTCAATATCCTGGCCTCCGTGTGTCCCACCATCATCTCTTGTGCTGGTGCACGGGGGAGGAGAACCGTAGCCTTGTTTGGACAGAGGCGGTTTGAAGGGGATTGATGGGGATTGGATCTAAAATAAACTAATTTCCTCTCCAATTCTCATTATTCCACCTCAATACAATACCCAAACAAGACCAAACGGAAGCATGATATGATCATTCAGATCAGGGGGCCCCATCATCTCGCGGCAACCGATCCACTAGAAGAGAATGAGGCATCCGCGGACGACATAAACAACGGCCATTTTTGGCCCCGGTGCTAATGGAGAATTAGCACCGGGTCCAACGGCTAGCAGCCGCGCGCAGGCGCGCGCGGCGCGCGTTGGTGGGGGGGAGGACCTTTAGCACCGGTTGCATCCAACAACCGGTGCTAAATCTACCCCTTTAGCACCGGTTGCTGCCTGCAACCGGTGCTAATTCTGGAGCGACATTTAGCACCGGTTCTAGCTAGAAACCGGTGCTAAATAGCCGATGTTAGCACCGGTTGCAGCCAGCAACCGATGCTGATTATCTACCTATATATTCCCTCCTTCCTCCCCACGCCCGAGCCAGCATGAACGCTCTGAGCTGTGTTCATTGTGTGCTCGGGCTGAGGGGAGATTTTGCCCATTTTTTTCAAAAATTGTGAAGCTTTCCTTCTTTTGAAGCATTCTACGAGGTACACAATTTCATCCTCTCATGTTCTTGTTTAGTTTCTATTGTTATTATACTTTATAAATATGAAATTTGTGAAGAAAAAAAGAGAAGAGAGAGAAAGGGTTATATATGTGTGTTCATAGTGGTTTAAATTTAATGTTAGGTATGTATTGGAGAAATTTTGTTAGAAATGTTTTTTGAGTATACTTTTTAGTATTTTATTTATAAATGGAATATAATGATTTTTAAAAATGTGTTATTTAATTTTTTATATTAATTGGAGATATGTGAAATTGGTTAGTTTATTTTGACAGAAGTTCGTATGTTGTAATGAGTATTTTTTCAATAACATTTATTGTTTTTTGAGAAATAAAAGCCTTCTGGATATATCGATATGGCTACTACTGGAGGAAGTGGGACCGGTGGTAGTGATCGTGGTTCGTCTCGTGGGACGGGCAAAACTACAGTACCACCTCATGATAAGTCGAAAAAACCAGGACCTTGGGTGAAAGCACAACTTAAGTTTTTGATTAAAACACATGAAGAATGTGTTGCAAGGGGTGAGGAACCTGGTTTTGATCTTCAAGATCTGTTGCGGCGCTACGGTCCAGCTCCACCATCTTCTGCACCAGGAAAAAATATATCAGAGCATCCTACTTTCCCACCGAAGGATGGTTAAAGATATAGGTCATGTTGCATGTTGGATGTGGAGAAATTTATGTACGACATATTGAATAAATTATGAACATTGGTCGTGGTTCATTATGACTTTGAGAAATACAATTTTATTTTCAATTAGATCACTTTGTAATGTATGAATAAATTATGAACCTTGGTCGTGTTGGATATTTCGATAATTTTGAAATGTGTATGAACTAATTAGATCACTTTGCTAAATGTAGATGAATAGGCAATGGAAGCACTTGGCGGACCGACGCAGTCAGGAGTGGGTTGATGGCATGCATGCTTTTCTCGATGTGGCGGAGGACAACAAGTCGCCGTCAGGTGACATGTTTTGTCCGTGTGGGCAATGTAAAAATCAGAAATCGTACAAATCAAGAGGGGTTCTTCACTTCCATCTGATGACCCATGGTTTCATGCAAAACTATGCGGTTTGGTCGAAACACGGTGAAAGAGGAGTCATAATGGATGACAATGAAGAAGAGGAGGATGATAACGACATTCAATATGGTGCCTTTGCGGATGTTGCAATGGATTATGCAGATCAGGATGGTGCTGACCAGGAAGATGTTGCTCCACAGAATGACCCTAATGATGCACTTGGTCAAATGTTACGTGATGCCGAGCAAGGCTGCGACAATGACAAGGAAAGGAAAAAGATAGATCGTATGTTACAGGACCACAGAACTGATTTGTACCCAAATTGCAAAGAGGGGCTGAAAAGGTTGGGTATCACGCTTGATTTTTTGCAGTGGAAGGCATGTAATGGTGTTACTGACAAAGGTTTTGAGGAATTATTGAAACCCGTGAAGAAGATTCTTCCCGAGGGTGACGAATTGCCATCAACAACGTGGGAAGCAAAACGTGTTGTTTGCCCTCTTGGTTTAGAGGTGCAGAAGATACATGCGTGTCCTAATGACTGTATCCTATATCGTGGTGCTGAATACGAAAATTTGGATTGTTGTCCGGTTTGCAAATGCACACGCTACAAGATCAGGCGAGATGACCCTGGTGAGGTTGATGGGGGAGACTATTAAGAACAAGATTCCTGCGAAGCTGGTGTGGTATTTTCCTTTAATACCACGTCTGAAGCGTTTGTTCAGGAACAAAGAGCATGCCAAGTTGATGTGATGGCACAAGGAAGAACGTAAAAACGATGGTATGTTGAGGCACCCCGCCGATGGATCCCAGTGGAGAAACATTGACCGAGCATGCCCAACGTTCGATGCTGATGTAAGAAATTTAAGGCTTGGTTTAAGTACTGATGGCATGAATCCATTTGGTGAAATGAGCAGTAGTCATAGCACTTGGCCTGTGACTGTATGTATCTATAACTTACCTCCTTGGCTATGCATGAAGCGGAAGTTCATTATGATGCCGGTGCTTATCCAAGGTCCAAAGCAACCTGGCAACGACATCGATGTTTATCTAAGACCATTGCTTGACGAACTTAAACAACTGTGGAAGGAAGAAGGTGTTACTATGTGGGATGAGTACAAACAGGAAAGTTTTAACCTTAGGGCACTACTTTTCATCAACATCAATGATTGGCCTGCACTAAGTAACCTGTCCGGACAAACAAACAAAGGATATAAAGCATGCACACATTGCTTAGATGATACTGAAAACATCTATTTGAAGCATTGTAGAAAGGTTGTTTACATGGGTCATCGTCGATTTCTTCCTTCGAAGCACGAACTACGAAAGAAATGTCCACACTTTGGCGGGGATGCGGAGCACCGTACAAAGCCGATACACCGCAATGGACAAGATGTATTTGATATGGTGAAAAATGTAGAAGTAATATTTGGAAAGGGAGATGGAAGCCAACCTGTCAAGGCAGGTGAGGATGGGCGTGCCGCGATGTGGAAGAAAAAGTCTCTCTTTTGGGAGCTTCCTTATTGGAAATTGTTAGAGGTCCGCAACGCAATTGATGTGATGCATCTGACGAAGAATCTTTGTGTGAACTTGATCAGCTTCCTTGGTACTTATGGGAAGCCAAGAGATACACTGGAAGCACGACAGGAACTTAAACGTTTGAATCTATAGAATGATCTACATCCAGAAAACAGAGACAAAGGACGCAAGTACCAGCGTCCCGCTAGCTTCACTCTCAGCAAAGAGGAGAAGGCAAGTATGTTTGAATGCTTGAACAGTATCAAGGTCCCATCAAGCTATTCCTCCAATATTAAAGGAATAATTAACATGAAAGATAAAAAGTTCTTAAACCTCAAGTCTCACGACTGTCATGTGTTGATGACCCAACTGCTTCCCGTCATACTGAGGGGTGTGCTACCAGTTAATGTGCGGAAAGCGATTGTGAAGCTATGTGCATTCCTTAATGCGATTTCTCAGAAGGTGATCAATCCTGAAGATTTGGATAGGCTACAGAACGACATGGTCCAATGTCTTGTCAGCTTTGAGATGATATTTCCACCATCATTCTTCAATATTATGACACATCTATTGGTTCACGTCGTCAAAGAGATTCGTATACTGGGCCCGGTATTTCTTCATAACATGTTCCCTTTTGAGAGATACTTTGTTGTTCTGAAAAAGTATGTACGTAGTCGTGCTCGTCCAGAAGGATGCATTGCTAAGGGATACGAAACAGAGGAGGTGATTGAATTCTGTGTTGACTTTATCGAAGACCTCAAGCCGATTGGGTTGCCTGAATCACATCATGAGGGGAGACTTGGTGGAAAGGGCACACTAGGAAGAAAGACGATGGTAATCAGAGACATGCTGACATTTCGTAAAGCACATCTCACAATTCTGCAGCAGTCAGCCTTAGTTGCTCCATACATCGAGAAGCACATGAAGATTCTGTATGAAGAAAATCCAGGAAAGACTGCGACATTTATTCAACGTCAACACAATAGTAGTTTCGCAGATTGGTTGCGAGAACATCTAATGGCTGTTGTGGGTATTGATGCGCAACTAGCCTTTCTAGCTAGGGGTCCATCGACCACGATCTTAAAATTTCAAGGCTACGACATAAATGGGTATACATTTTATACAAGAGCCCAAGACAAGAAGAGCACCAACCAAAATAGTGGTGTCCGGATCGATGCGACCGACAGCAATGGCAATAAGAACTCATACTATGGTGTCATAGAGGAGATATGGGAACTGGAATATGGACCTTTAAAGATCCCACTGTTTAAGTGTCAATGAGTGAAATTGACTGCAGGAGGAGTTACAACTGATGAGTATGGGATGACTATAGTGGACCTACGAACCGTTCGTCCTAGCCAAAGATGTGACACAAGTTTTTTATATAAAAGACATGGCTAGCAAGCCAAAGAAAAGGGACGAGCAAGCAATCGGACCCATCAAAAGACGAGGCAAAGCGTCATATAGTTCTTCCTGGAAAAAGAAAAATCATAGGAGTTGAGGATAAGACGGATGAAGATTATGATATGCTCGACGGTCGACCTCCATTCTCGGTGGCTGCTGACCCAACCGTCCTGTTAGCAGCAGAGGAGACACCCTATCTACGTCGCGATCACAATCAAGGGACATTTGTGAGGAGAAAGTTTGTTAGTGTTCAAGTAAACAATGATGCTCTATAAGTTAATTGCACTATGATGAAATCTGTAATATTTTAACTATTTTTTCTCTTTCATTTCATATATAACAAATATATTAATTTTTTATATATTAATTGCACTATGACGTGGCTAATAATGTTTTAGTTATAATCTAAATAAATAAGACTAACTATAACCTAAATAAATAAGACCAAGTATAAATTAAATAAATAATACTAAACATTTAGATGTAATATAAAATATGTGAGCACCGGGTATAGTTGTAACTCCTCTTGCAATCAATTAAATTAAATAGCACCGGGTATTTGCAAAAACCGTTGCTAAATATAAAATTGCGCCAAAAAAGTGGCGCCAAACGGAACTGGGACACCTTTAGCACCGGGCGGATCTAAGACCCGGTGCTAAAGGTCCCCAATTTCGGTTGGCGCCCCGGCGGCTGACCTTTAGCACCGGGCCTTGGCTGCGCCCGGTGCTAATCCTAAACGTTTAGCACCGGGCCTTGGCTGCGCCCGGTGCTAAAGGACCTTTAGCACCGGGCCTTGGCTGCGCCCGGTGCTAAAGCCCCGCCCTATATATAACCAACACTTAGAAAATTTTTGCATCCCGCCGTCTTCGTCTTCTCCACTCCCCACTTCGTCTCCCCGCCGGCCCTCGCGGACCCCGCCGCCGTCGTCCCCAAGCGCCACCGCGCCGCCGCCGTCGTCTCCAAGCGCCGCCGTCGTCCCCAAGCGCCACCGCGCCGCCGTCGTCCCCCATTGCTGCCGCGTCTCCCGCCCCAAGCGCCGCCGTCGTCGCCCCCATCGCCGCCGCATCTCCCCAAGCGTTGCCGCCGCCGTCGTCGCCCCCGGTGCCGCCCCTCCACCGTTGCCGGCACAGTCGCCACCCCCGGCGCCGCCCCTCCACCGACGCCCGGCCTCCACCCGGCCCGATCGACGACGCCCCCGCTCGCCGCCGCCGCCGCCGGACGCGCCGCCGCCCCCGACGCGCCCGGCCGCCACCCGCGCGCCGTTCGGCTGCCCGGACGCGCCGCCGCCCTCCACGCGGCGTCCCGCCGCCCCGCCGTCGCTGGCCGCTCGCCCCGCCGTCGCGCTGCTCGGCCGCCCCCGCCGTCGCGCCGCCAGCGCGCCGTTGCCGCCGAGCCCCCGCCGCCAGCGCGCCGTTGCCGCCTAGCCCCCGACGAACGCGAGCTCGTCTCAAGCGATCCGCGTTCGCGAGCGGCTGTTCGTCTGAAGCCGGCCGAGTGCGACCCTGCGACTGCCGAGAACCGCCGCCGACCGCCGCGCGAACACAAGCTCGTTTGAAGTCGGCCACACGTAAGCCCTTTCCGACGTGCATGGAGAACGTACCCGACAGCTGCATGTGTATTAATTTTATAGTTACTGTTAATGATTAGGGTTAACGATAAATTTTCTAGAATTTATTTATTTGACTTAGAATTATTTCTTTAACGTACAATGATTATTTATTTAGCGTAGAATATTTATTTAACGTACACTAATTATTTGACATAGAATACTTATTTAACATACAATAATTATTTATTTTACGTAGAATATTTATTTAACATACAATAATTATTTATTTGACGTAAATATTTATTTAACATACAATAATTATTTATTTGACGTAGAATATTTCTTTTGCGTACAATATTTATTTATTTGACGTAAATATTTATTTAACATACAATAATTATTTATTTGACGTACAATATTTATTTATTTGACGTAAATATTTATTTGACTATAATATTTTCTTTAACGTTCAATAATTATTTATTTAACGTAGAATATTTATTTTTCAAGATGACGATCCACGAGGAGGATAATGATGAATTCTTAGCAGCTCAGTTTCATTTGGGTGGAAACACTGATCGGCCACCGAGCATGGAAGAAATAATGCAAGGTATTTCTGGTGGCGATAATTTGGACCAGCAACCTAATGTGGGTCAACGTAATAGCGACGAGCCCACGTCTAGTCAGGTGCTAATATTTCTCATAAACATTATATACATTATCTTAACCTAATGTTGTGACTAATTTATACGTCTAATTATTCTAGCCATCTACGGCGACAACTGCCGCTACGAAATGCCCTGGAAAAAGAAGTACCACTAAGAGGCTGAAGGAGGTCAAATTGCACATCACCAAAGTGGAGGATGATGGCGAGCCAACTGAGCCCAAAGAAATTGCCAGAAAATATGTCTCTCAATGTGGGGTTATTGTTCGTGAACGCGTTCCCATTAGCATCAGGAAATGAAGATCTACGGACCCCAATGAACCGTATGTTCTGGCTAATACGGAGAAAGAAATGATATGGACTGATGTGAAAGAAATATTCGGATTTCCTTCAGATTGTGAAGAGAAATTGAAGGATTGGACGCTAAAAAAGATGGCAACTCAATTTCAAAATTATAAGACAAAATTGTGGAAGAAATATCTCAAAACAGAAGAAATTCCGGATTTTGATAATCACCCTACCATAAGACCTCATCATTGGGACGCGTTCATGGAGTACAAACAGTCCACAGAAGGATCTGAGATATCCGCAAGGAACATCGGCAATGCGGAAAAAAAGAAGTACACCCATCGAATGGGTTCAGGCGGTTATAAGGTAGCGTCGACAAATGGGACAAGATGGAAGAAGATCTCTATGCTAAAGGCATTCGTCCAGCGACACATGACTGGCCCTTACGATCCAAGCATTGGTATTATGGTCATGGAGGCACTCTCAGTCCAATAGACGGATCTTTGATTTTTGGCGAGGACTTGCGAGACCTAGCTCACCGCCTCCTTGAAATCATAAGGAAAGATGAGGCCGGAGAATTCATCCCTGACAGAGAAAGAGATGAGCTAACCTATGCCTTAGGAAACAAGGAGCATCCTGGAAGAACGCGCGGAGTAGGAACTTCTGTTTCTTGGAAGTATGCTTTCAAGGAGGACAGCTCCCCCTACAGGAGTCGTAAGCGGAAGAAGACCGAAACAGAGAACAGAATGAGGGAGCTAGAGGAAATCGTAGCCGCCCAGGGCGCACGGATACAGGATATGGAGGGAGAGATGGAACAGCGAATGAAGCTAGCACTTATTCATATGACACAATCTAGAGGAACAGAAGATCCTGCTGCTTTGGTTACCCCTCCACAACAACGTAGCAGTCACGCTTCCACAGAGCTTCCGCCAGCTCAATCAGAACCGGCCTGTTACCCTGTGGATGAAATATCTCAGCGCACCGCTTGCGAGCTTCATTCAACATTGAAGAACATATCAGTGGTGGTACGTATAATAACAATGACTTAAAGTTAGTTTACATATGTTGAACATATTATTGTGTTATTAACTTTTCCGAATATATTAGGTTGCATACGGCACGGCTAGACCATTGGAAGAAGGACAAACAGTACACTCCAAGGAGATTCCATATGGCTACGCACCAGTCGAGGTGGAACAAGTTGTCTCAGACTACAACGGCTTGCAGCTTGACATCCCCGGAGGTGATGGGGAAACACTTCTTGGACAGTGTTGTCACGGCATCATTCTATGGAGCAAGCGTGACATCATCATACCTGGTGTGGAAGCAACAACCTCGACAGGTCCGCCAGGTCCACCGTCTCCGCATGACGATGATCCTCCGGCAGATGATCCTCCGGCTGATGATCCTCCGGCAGAAGAAGATTGGTCTCCACCGGCGAGGCCAAAAAGGAATCTGCCCAGAAAGAAAACTGTGCCAACAAGTCCTCCACCACCAACAAAGCGGCCAACTAAGCAAAAGAAAGTGCCGGCAAAGAAGAAATTAGCTTACGATCTGACGCAAGGGGAACTTGACGAGGTAGTCACCGCAGAAGTACACGCGCATTTTCACAAGAAGAAAGAGCCTGAGAAAGAGTTCGTGGTTGACCCAGTCAAGGCGGCGAGGTTCTTACAAAATTTGACCAGGGCAGAACAGAAAAAAGCCGAAATATCTGACTATGACCGCTCATTAATAAAATCTTTTCAGAAAAGGAAGAGAGCTGAGCAGGCTGAGCGGTTGGCATCGCCTAAGTCTAAAGTGAAGCCGACATCGCCTAAGTCTAAAGTGAAGCCGGTAATGCATAAGTCGAAATGTTCTACTATTCCTCAGCTCGGCGAACAACCTCAGCAAGGATTGACTCAGTTGCCAGATGCGCACGAACTGATGCTCCAACGTCAAATGGAAGAGACAGGTCTCAGTAGAGCGGTCCTCACTGGCCAAGAATCCCCGCCCAAAGCTAAAGTGACTAAGTGGCATTTTGAGCTTGGCAAGTCGTTCGTCCCGCCAGATGATGTGAAAAAGGTACGAACAAAGATGTATTTATTGCATGGATGGTACATGGTTCAAGCGTCGAAAGGACGAGACATGTTCGGGTGTCGCGTGAAGGATGAGGATTTTTTCAATGGAGAAGACACGATTTGGTTGGAGTTCAAAGATATCTACAAAATCTACCAACGAGACGCCCTGGACATGTATTTGATTCAAACCTGAGTTCTGTAAGTGATTTCTTATAACAATTTCTTTATTGTCATTTAAAAAACTCTATGAGTGACGGCGCTACTTTATTGCTTATTATGTAGAATGGAGATTCAAAGATGTCGGAGGGAGCGTATTTTTGACGTTGGTTTCATGGACCCATCAAAGGTAAACCAAGAAATGATTTATAAAGATCCAGAGGCGACATATCAGAACTTATTCAAGTATGTGGATAAACAAAATTTTATGGACTCCATACTATTGCCATACCACTTCGGGTGAGTGCTAACACTTATATTATCTCATTTTATTTTCTTAATTTCTTAATTTCTTTAAATTATCTCATTATGCTAAAACACTTATACATATGTATGTAGTTACCACTGGGTGCTCATAGTACTGAATCCTGATAGAGGTGTGGTTAACGTCTTCGATTCGTTGAGGAAACCACAAGAACAGTATCAGGAAATCATTGACATGTTTACAAGGTCGTATATACAGTAAATTTCAACAATTCAAATTTTTCTATATACTTACATTATTGACTTATTTTATTTGAACTCAAATTTGAGACTAACAACATGATTATGTAATTGTAGGATGTGGAACGAGATTCGTGAAAAGCACCCCAGTATTGGATATGAAAAGCTCGTATGGAATACTGAATTCCCGGTACGCATGCAATTTGTACATATACGTCTTTGCTAATCAACTTAAAAAATATCTTTAACTTTGTTTTCGCCATCAGTGTCATCAACAGGGGCCGGGCAATAATTTATGCGGATACTACGTTTGCGAGTACATGCATAGCTGGATTAAAAAATATATACTAACCATGATATTATGGTACGCAATATCTATTTACAAGTTTCTAATTCAGCTTCACCATTATTATACTTTAATTTTAAATGTTTGCAATTCGTAGATGATGTCCATCTCTAGTAAAAGCCTAGAGCAGCATAAGATCGACGCAGTTGCAGAACAACTCGTTGGATTTATTTGGGACGCGATCATCAATGTGAATGGAGAATTTCATTATGATGATGCATGGGACAATACGGACACCTCAAGTCTTCGTTCCTCCATCGCTGGTCCTAGATCCTCTGCTCGTCCTAGTTCATCATCAGCTCGTCGAAGTGCAGGATCGTAATTTATGGATACTAAGTTAGAAAACTTAACTCTTTTAGCACTATGAGATGATGTAACTCTTTTGGCACTAAGATATGTAATATATGTCTTTTTTATGCTTATACGAGCCTTATACAAATACTAGTGCAGTGTAGTACGACATCCGTATAGAACAAATACATAGGCGAAAAACGTTGGCAAAATACGTATACAAACAAATAAATATGAAGGCTGGAAAAGGGAAAATTATATGGTCCCCCTTTAGCACCGGTTCTCGAAACCAACCGGTGCTAAAGGGGCTCGCGCAGGGGCCATGTGCACGGCCCCTTTTAGCACCGGTTGGTTTCGAGACCCGGTGCTAAAGGGGGCCTTTAGCACCGGGTAAATGACCCGGTGCTAAAGGTGTACCCCTTTAGCACCGAAAGATCCGCACCGGTTGGGAAACCGGTGCTGAAGGGGGTTTCCCAACCGGTGCGGATGCCTCATTCTCTTCTAGTGATCGCAACGATGTTTGATCAAATGAAACCTATGGCAGTGGAGGGTGCTATACCCTCGGCGCAATGGCATATGTGGAGGCGGTTGCTATGGATCAAAGGAGACTTTGCGGTGGCAGCGCATGTATAGGAGGGCATGCGAGAACAGGAGAGGCGGTCGGATGCAATCAGTTTGTGATGAGAAATATGCAGGCATTCAAGTGGAGGAGGTGGGCGAGGACTAGGGATCCAAGGCACGAGACAGAAATGGGCGACGGATGGACGGATCTACTCGTCACCTGGGAGGGCGATGGACAACACGAACTGGGTGTTTAGGATCCAAGGGCGTAGAGCACGGAGGGCACCTGACGAAGGGTACGGAATGCACAGCGGTGGGACGACGGACGAAGCGGACGAAGGTCACACCAAGTTTTTTACGATGGACAGAACGTGAAGACTAACTTTAAACTTATGATCATGAAATGGGAGAATCTTCTTTCCCTAGTTCACTAACCTAGTTCCATCAAAAAGGTTCATTAATGTAACCTCATCGGACCATGCGCGTAGGCCCAAAATGACCCGCTTTGCTTAAGTCGTCAGCGGTTAGAACGTTGCCGGCTCGAATAAGGGCCTCAAATGCATCGGTGCTATTACTAGGCCAGCTCATTTAATTAAACAATCCGGCTCAAACAACAACCAGTTAGAATGATCATCGGAAGTTGTGCATGCGCACAATGATCAGTCTGCGTGCAGTTATGCATGCGCATTGACAACGATGACGGTCGGCCGTCTACCTAGACCCTTCGGCTAGCTTGTGATACAAGTTGAACGTCGATCGCTATATATATCGTACCCCCGGCCTTCTCAATCAATCGATCTGGCCTATGCGCATTCCATATATCTCTTGTCACTCCCCTGCTTTCATGCGCCCTCTCAAGAATGGCAGTTCCAGACACTACTGCAAAAACCATTAACCTCATCGGCCCATACGAAGCGGGCCCAAACGACCCGCTTAGTTTAAGTTAATGGAAGCAGTTATAAACGCTCCAGCTCTCCTAAGGGCCACAAACGCGCCGGTGTTAGTATTGGGCCAGCTCGTTTAAGTAACCGCGCCGGCCCAAACATCAACCGGTTAGAATGAGCGTCCATTTTAATCGGTGTGGAATATGCCTCTTACAATATGCCCCTTTTTTAATCAGTGCAGAAATAAACCGCTTTACCTAGGAATTTGAACTATCATTAATTGGAATTTTGTAGAGCGTGTGCAGTTATGGCGGTTTGACGATCGACGACGCCCCTTCAGCAGCCTAGACCGACCCTTTGTGTGGCCTTTATTGTGATACAAGTTGGTCGATGATCGCCATATATATACTCACCTGGCCTTCTCGATCTCGATCAATCTCGCATTCCCATCCTTCCCCCACTTTCTCCACAAAACTTAAAGTTTTGCAGGTACACGGAGCGGCGCACGATGGAAATCACCAAGACACCTAGGCTGCCCGGCGGCTACCGCAAGTCATCTTGCATCCATGCCTGGTGGTGGAGGCAGAGAATGTCTCCCACCGCGTCCTGAAGGGGCACTTCGTCTATGGTAGGGAGCAGACGTGGGTGGTGGTGGCGTACGTCACCAATAACAGCAGGCCTCCCAACATCGCCGTCGCCAACATGGTCCACTCCGTGCTGGGGGACTGGCTTGCGGCCAACTTCTCCTGCGATGACAACACTGACGGCAAGTACTACGTGAGGCTGCCGTCGGCGAAGGACGTGGAGAAGTTCCACGGCCATGGCTAGTGGTGGTCGAGTGAGCGGGTGGACTTCTGTCAAGTCCTTCATATCAACGAGACGCGGGATTTGACCGAGAGCGCCACGGCGAGGGACACCCGCCCCCAGTAGTGGTTTTAATTATTGTTTTATGTGATGAGATGATCAACTTGTTCCTCGATCTGAACAATTATGTGTTTATGTGTTAATGTGTGTAATTGTATAATTATGTGTTTATTTCATTCCACGCGATTGTTGATCTTTGTTCACGTCATTGTTGATCTTTTTTTGATTCTTTAAAAAAAATTATTTGTCATTCTAAGCGGCGTAGCACGTACCACATAGAATAAGGCCCATATGCTAAGCGGCACATACTACGCCGCTTAGAATGAGGTGCAACTATAAGTAAGCCGCACTAATCCGACCAAACCCTATCCACTCTTTCCTTCCCTCCCACTCTGCCCGCAACCACAGTAAATCGAGCTCTTAACCCAGCCCTTTGCGTCCCCTGGTACTAGAGCCCCGCCGCGCCCCTCAGTCCTCTCGTCCTCGTTCGGCATGGCATTCTTACTCGACACCGACGGCATACCATTCTCCCTCGATGCCGGGGCCACATATCTGGAGCCGGCAGTGAGGCGCCTCAACGGTAGGGCGACTCGCGCGGCGGAGGCTGAAACCACGCGGGAGGCCTTTGTAACACCCTAGAATTTAAAGAGCATTTAAAAAGAACGTAGGAAGAAGATCTAATGATTAAAACTAGGGTTAATTGAATAGGATCTTGCATTAGAAAAACACGACGCATTAGATTATTTCTGAATTAAACCATGTGCATATGTTTGCTCTAACCATAGAACAAATTTAAACCCTAAGGTCTGGTCAAAAACTCAAATAGGATTTGAAATAGAATTCAAATCCAAATTCAAAATCAAAATAGAAAAGGAAAAGGTAAAAACCTCGTCACGGGCCGAATCGGCCGCCGGCCCAGCACCTCCCCCGCCTTCCCACACGGCCAGCCCAGCCTCGCCTCCCTTTCCCAAAGTCCGCTCCCATCCCTCAACTCCCCCGCGCGCGCGTTCCACGTCCCTGGTGACGCCGCGCTGACGTCACCATTCAAACCCCCCTTCTTCTTCCTTTCGCCGCTGCGCCCATCCTCGCCGCCGCAGCCGCCCGATCTGCCTCCACCGGCGCGGATCGAGCCTAGGGGGACGAGCACGCCGCGTGTTGTCCCCACATCCCTCCACTGCACCACGAGTGCGGCGCCGACCACGCCCCGTGGCTCCAAGCGGAGCTCGCCACCTGCACGCCATGCGCCCGGCCGGGGAGAGCACCGGGGGAGCACCGGGAACTCACCCCCGGGCTATAAATAGCCCCAGGCACACTCCCTTGAGCCCCATCCCCACTCACTTGCTCCACGCGCGCCGCACGCACGCATGCCGACGCCGGCTGAGCGCGAGCTCCACAGCCGCCGCGTGCGACTGGCCGAGGACCCGCGCCGTAAGCCCCTGCCGCCGTACTCCGATGAGTCTTCCCCCGCCAAAGCCTCGCCGCCGCCCCTCTCCTCCCGCACAAGTGCCGCCGGCCGAAAGCCGCCGGTCGCCGTGCACAGCCGCACTCCGGCAAGCCGTTGGCGGGTTCCAGTTGCCCTCATCCATGCTGGAGTGCGCCAGAGCATCTCTGGTGCCCCTGGCTGTGCTCCCGCCACTCCTAGGAGCCCAGACTTCCCCCTACCCGCACTTTCCCCTTTTGCGCCGCCCGCCGCCCGAGCTCCGGCGAGCTCGAGCTGCCGCGTCGAGCCTCGCCGCTGCGCCAGAACATGCCTAACCCCGCCGCCGCAGTGCCCTCTTTCCCTACACCAATCCCCAGCCTTCCCCGTGGCCTAGAATGGCCGGGGTGCTCAACTTCGGCGAGCACCCCTGCCCCCGCCGCCATGCGCCGCCGCACCCCTCCTTCTCCCCCAGCTAGCGCTGGCGTGGCGCCTACGCGGCCGCCATGCTGGCCGCGGGCCCACAGGCCAGCAGCTCAGCCGCACCGGCGCGGTCGCCACCTCCCCCTCTCCCTTCTCCCTGCACTCGGTCCTCATGGGCCGCAGACCCAAGGGGGCCACTGAACAGTAGCAGGCGCGGGTCCGCGTCCCCCGGGCCCTCCTGTCTGTCTCTCTCTTCCCTAGGAAATTGCTAGGTACACCCGGTCTAGTGCACACAAAAAGTTAAATCTCCACTTTAGAGCTTTCTAAAAATTCCCAAAAATTCACCAAAAATCTTAGAATAATTCCTAAGCCTAAAAATGCTTCCCTTTCCTAAAAATCTCAGTCGCAACCCCTAGAATAAATTATCACTCCTTTTAGACTTAAATCCATTTAATAGTAAAGCCACCTTTCTATCCAATGACTGGTGTATTGATTCGTGTGATTAACTCACAGACTCTGACCCCGAAAACAACGCCGAAGACCCGGACTACGAAGAGGAAGCAGGGGACGACCCCGACGCTAGACAAGGCAAGTTCCACTAACAATAATAATTATGAAAAATTACCTTTATTGTATAAGCATGCAATGATGATTAACCTTGAAAACTGGCACTCAATTTGCACTATTTACTTTAGACTGGGGAGTGGAAGGATCGTTCCAAGGAGCGGATTCTGTCCTAAGAGCCACTTCGGGTCGCCACTAAGGACCGGTTCACGGGAGAATCTTTCCATTGCATAGTACAGTCCCGCATGCCAAAAAAGCATAGCCTTCGGGAATGCTTATTTATGTGAGGCCTTGATCCACACCCCACTAGCCAGCCTTAGTAACCTGTCCCAAGGGGCCGCGGATGGGCAATGGGACTATTGGAGATAGACCCCGACAGAGGGTTGGGTCTGGCTGGTACGAGTCGCAGGTGATAGGGTCGGTAGGACCTGGTGGCAGGATGCCGCAATAAATTTATTGATGCATCAAATTTCCTCGGGAAGGTCCTTCTGTGGACGTGCGTGACTCCTACTTAGGCCCAAACAGCTTCTGTGGACCGAGCTAGGGAAAGGCTGTCTAGAGATAGACGCTGGTGGGAACGGGTCTCGTAGGGCAGTACCGCCTAAGTACACGGTACGGGCTGACCGAATGCGGGACAGAGAAGTACGACCTCTGAGAGCGACAAATCTATCTGGATAGCCGTGACTCCGGCAAGAGTCCAACTTGTTAAAGTCCCCGACGATTAGATCACTAAATTGAACACGACCCGCCGACTTCCCTTACCGCAGGTTGGTAAATACCTTTGCTCACCAACCGGGACTGGCAGGGAAGTTATGCCCCTCCAGGACCAAACTTATCAAGCTTATTAAATTACTTTGAAACTTGCTGAGTACCCCTGCAGGAGTGCTCACCGTTGCTTCCACTTCAAACTAGTGGATTTCACCGAGGACGGAGCAGACGACGAAAGTCCAGAATGGTGACGTGCTCCACAGCGACGCTGAGGCTCTGCATAGTACTGGTAGCTTTGTACTTTCTGAATAAAGCGGAAGCTTTGAGGCCCACTTGTAAACCCTTGTACAGACTTTAAGCTATACATTGATGTAAATTATCAATAAAAATTACCCGATGATGGATTCGATACCCCTTGTGCGGAAATTACTTGCATTGGGATTATTCCAGGACTAATGCAGGTACTTCGGGAGTCCCTTGACGCGGGCACTCCCCACAGGAGTGGTATCAGAGCCAGCTGGACCTTAGTGCCCTATAAGGTGGCCCGAAAGGAGAGCTAGCAACTCTTTTAAAGCCTTCCCTGTGCTACTAAGTTGAGTAGAATGATTTCTGAATGATCCCTTTATCTTTTGGGATAGGAATATGGATGGAGATACGTGGACTGACGAGAAGGGTTGGTTGCACTCCGACTGCAACCGAAACATCGGCTTTCCGCGCCTCTTAAGAAATGCCCTTAGGGAATTAGGCTTCTCCAACACTCCTCAATACAAAGGGCGAGAGTATTTGGCCAAGGGAAGCCTGTCCTGCGAAGTTTGGGTAACCATAGGGCCAGCTCCTAGACCTTCCGTGGGAAAAGTATGGACAATCAGCGCCTATGGCTCGCGATTCTTGGATACCTTGCAACTAGTGGCCAAGAAGGCGGTGATGGCAATTTGTCGGGACAGAGTGACTGGCACCGTGAACACCTCGCTTCGCTACCTTCCAATCGGAAACACTAACCAGACGGCCTGGAACTACCACATGAAAGTTCTCTTTACTGAATCCATAGTCCCCGACCAAGCCACCCTAGTCACTACCTTAGACTATCTCTTGAGCCTAGAGAATTTGTTCGAGAATCTAAGCATACGTTGCCGAGAAGCTAGACGTCGTGCCGAGATATTGGAAGACCGTCTTATCGTAACTAAGGATCGCATGACTGAACTGGTAGACTATGTTGAGGCAACAGAGAAATGGGCAATAATGGCCGAACAATTGGTAGAAGGAGCCAAAGACGACCTAAATTGGGAATTGCGGAAGATAACCTGGAAGGCAAGGGGAAAGAATCCAACCAAAACCCTGAAGACTACTAAGTCGCAAGCTAAGGCAAACCCTAGAGCCGCCAAAACTGCTTCCCTCCCTCCCATAGCCGAACTTCCAGAAATAGAAGCTGAAGCTTCCAGTCAAACGATTCCCATGGATACGCACCCTGAAGAAGGAGGATTGAACCAGACCGGGAAGGGTAAGGAACCCTTGGAAGAAAAGGATTTGGAAGAAAAGAGTGGCAGCATGGGCCTTGCCCAAGAGGGGTGTGGTGAAACCTCTGGCATGATCGGAGAAGCAATAGACGGTTATGGGATGGATATTCCCATACAACCACCCATGCTATCAGCTGCACCTATTCCGACATCTGAGTTAAACATGGAAATCATGGAACTTCTTAACCAAGCCGACTTCATGGATAATTGGGGATCATCCCAAGTGACGGCCGAATCCTTCGTAGGCTCCATGTGGTATGCGTCAACATCCAGAGGCCAAGACTTCTGGGAGAACTACACCTAAGAGGGAATTAGGAAGAGAGGAACCTCCACTTGTAGATCAGCTACCTAGAGAGTATAGTGTATAATGGCCCTGTTTATATACCTAGTCACGTATGGTGTATTGCGTGCAAGGGACTTCGAGCTCCCCCTGGAAATAAATAAAAAAATATATGTGTTTGAGCATGGCATAAAGCATTACTTCCTGAACTTATCACTTTCAGTAGGAATTTTGCCTAGACGATCCTACCCCTTTTTGTTTATGGACCGCCTTTCTTGATATGGAATGTAACATGCAGATTAAGCCTAAGAGGTCGGTTAGAATACAGGAACGGCGAAGCCGTCAAGCTAGAAGCTTCGAATGCCAGCAAAGCCAGGGACAGTCTGAAGAAGAAAGTGTGCACGGCAGGGCACGCGTCCGGAAGAGGCAAGACCCCTCTGCCGACTCCCAAGAAGGATTTGGTGAAGATGTAATGGATATCTCGGAAGACGAGGAAGGAGACGCTGAGGAGCAACAAGAAGCTCGGGATCCACCACCTCCACCGATGGTTGATCTAGTGGCAGTTATGGCCAATCAAACCCGCCTAATGGAGACTATCGTTCAAGGCATAGGCCATACCCAAAACCCTCGTCCGGGAAATGAGCTGGGACAACCCCGCAAGATTATAGAGTTTATACGAACCAACCCACTCACTTTCGACAGTACCGACAAACCCCTCGAAGCCGACGATTGGCTAAACACCATTACTAAAAAGCTGGAAGCTATTCATGCTGAAGGTAGAGATAAAGTGTTACTAGCAGCCCATCAATTGCAAGGATCCACCAGTGAGTGGTGGGATAACTACTGCATGGCAGCAAGCAATGCCACTGATATTACCTGGGAAGAGTTTCAAGAGGAATTCCGGCGCTATCATATCCCGAAAGGAGCCATGGATCATAAGGCCGATGAGTTTAAGGCACTCCGTCAAGGTGGTATGACGGTATCCCAATATCATCGGAAATTCATGAAGTTAGCTCGATATGCCCCTGATGAGATTAGTTCAAATAAGAAGAAGCAAGGCCGGTTTAAGAAAGGTCTCAATAGCATCTACCGGCAACAGATGACCCTGCATATATACCCAGACTTTAACATTCTAGTCAGTCGGACCATCTCAACTGAGACTGCCCATGATGAGGAAGACCGGAAAAGGAAATACCAAACTCAACGTAGCCAGCAGCGAAACATGCAAGCAACAAACTTCTCAGCACAACGAACCTGTTTCAATCCAAGCTATACACCCCGGGGAGCATCTGGCCGCAGCACAACCGCACAACCAGCCACTTCCGGTCGTAGTTACAACTGAGGACAATCCCCTCATACCAAAGCCGCTACTACCCCCGCCATCAACATGGGAGACAAAACTTGTTTCCATTGCCGCGAACCCGGCCACTTCATAGCTAATTGCCCCTATAAGAACAAAGCATCAGCACCAGCCGCCTCGGTGGGAAGTTCGCGCCCAACTACAAATGGGCGAAATGGCCAGCAAAACAAAATGCCTGTATCTTCCTTTTCTCAGGGACGCCTGAACTACGTGGATACCGAGGAAGCCCAAGCCGCCCCCGATGTTGCACTCGGTAAGTTCCCAATCAATTCCCATCCCGCAAATATTCTATTCGATTCCGGGGCATCACATACCTTTATTACCTTAAAATTCGTTAGAGAAAACCAATTACCTACCACCCCACTAGAAAATCCTATCCTCGCCACAACTCCTGGAGCCAAAATACCTTGCTGACTGCAAAGCCCAGGCATTCGAATCCTCTTAAGTGGGGTAGAATTTTTAGCAGATCCGGTAGTACTAAACTTAGAAGGTATAGACTTAATTCTGGGAATGGATTGGTTGAAGAAGCATGATGGGCAAATAGATTGTGGAAAAGGGATAGTTACCCTTACCAGCCCTGATCACCAGTTGATACAATGCCAGGTACAAAATAAGAGTGTTTCAACTATGATATACCAAGTGGATGCTACCATAATCGAACAAGTACTGGTGGTTAGAGAATACCCTGATGTTTTCCCGGAAGAATTGCCTGGACTACCACCAGATCGAGACGTAGAATTTGTTATAGATCTTCTGCCAGGCACCGCCCCGATAGCCAAGAGGCCATATAGAATGGCTATCGACGAATTGGACGAATTCAAGAAACAACTTAAAGATTTGCTAGAAAAAGAATTTATACGCCCTAGCTCCTCACCCTAGGGGTCACCAGTTTTATTTGTGAAAAAGAAAGATGGAACTCTAAGAATGTGCGTCGACTACCGATCTCTCAACGAGGTCACTATCAAAAATAAGTACCCGCTACCACGAATTGATGATCTATTCGATCAACTGAAAGGAGCCAAATATTTCTCCAAAATAGACCTAAGGTCGGGATATTACCAACTAAAACTCCGATTGGATGATATACCCAAGACAGCCTTTGTTACAAGATATGGACAATACGAGTATACCGTCCTCCCGTTTGGCTTAACTAACGCCCCGGCATACTTCATGAACCTGATGAATAAAGTGTTCATGGGAGAGTTGGATAAATTTGTGGTGGTGTTCATAGATGACATTCTGATCTACTCCAAAACGGTCGAAGAACACGAAAGACACCTTAGGATTGTCTTAGAAAGACTGCGAGAACATCAACTATATGCTCAATTCATCAAGTGTGAGTTTTGGCTAGAGAAAATCGCTTTCCTCGGACACATTATAACCCAACAGGGTGTTGAAGTAGACCCTTCAAAAGTAGAAGCAGTTTTAGAATGGAAAGAACCAAGAAACGTACATGAGGTACGAAGTTTCCTTGGATTAGCCGGATACTATCGAAGATTTATCAAAGGATTCTCCAGTTTAGCCAAGCCCATGACAGAACTAACCAAGGATAAGATAAAATTTAAATGGACAGTGGCTTGCGAAAATAGTTTTCAGGAACTGAAGAAAATATTAGTAACCGCCCCGGTACTAGCCCTGCCAGATATATATCAAAACTTTGTGATATATTGCGACGCCTCTCGCAGGGGGCTGGGAGCAGTCCTAATGCAGAATGAAAGAGTAATAGCCTATGCATCGCGACAATTAAAAGCCCATGAGGTGAATTACCCTACCCATGATTTGGAACTAGCTTCAGTAGTTCATGCCTTAAAAATTTGGAGACATTATCTACTGGGCAAAAGATGTGACATCTACACGGATCATAAAAGTCTCAAATACATCTTTTCCCAAAAGGAGTTGAACCTAAGACAGAGAAGATGGCTGGAACTGATGAAAGATTATGATTTACAGCTACGTTATCACCCCGGGAGGGCCAACACTGTAGCCGATGCCCTAAATCGGAAGTCCAGCTATAAACCAGAAAAATTAGCCCAAGAGATGCAGGCTTTAAACCTACAAGTAATACCCTTTGGATACCTTGCGAACATCCATCTACAACCCTTACTCCAAGTGCAAATTAAGGAAGCTCAATGGAGAAGTAGGGAAATCATGTTACTTCAGGATTCTATCGGACTAGGAAAAGTTCCGGAATTTAGAATACACAAGGAGGGCACCCTTTATTTCCAAAATAGAATCTGCGTACCACCTCAGGATGAGTTGAGGAAAACAATCATGAATGAAGCTCATAACTCGGCCTACTCCATACACCCTGGATCAACCAAAATGTATCAAGACTTGAAGGAATCTTACTGGTGGCCAGGTATGAAAAGAGACATAGCCGAATTTGTAGCCAACTGCCATGTCTGCAAAACCGTCAAGGCAGAATATCAAAAGCCCGCTGGGTTACTGCAACCACTACCCATACCCGAGTGGAAATGGGAGGAAATTAGTATGGATTTCATCATTGGCCTACCCAGAACGGCAAAAGGAAATGATTCAATATGGGTAATTGTGGATCGCCTGACTAAGATTGCCCACTTCATTCCCGTGAAAGCAACATATGGAGGCGATAAATTAGCCTGGCTATACGTTGATAATATTTTGAAACTTCATGGAGTACCTAAGAGGATAGTAACGGATAGAGGGCCGCAATTTACTTCCACCTTCTGGAGAACCATGCACCGAAGCTTAGGCTCTGCCCTGGATTATAGCTCGGCATATCACCCCCAAACCGATGGACAAACCCAACGAGTAAACCAAATATTGGAGGATATGCTGCGAGCCTGTGTCTTGATGTATGGGAAAGATTGGGAAGAAAGTTTAGCCTATGCAGAGTTCTCGTACAATAACAATTATCAAGCCAGTTTGTAAATGTCGCCCTTCGAAGCCTTGTACGGCAGAAAATGTAGGACTCCATTAATATGGTTGGAGACAAGGGAAAGAGTGCTGTTCGGACCAGCTATTCTACGGGACGCCGAAGAGAAAACCAAACAAGTCCAATAAAACTTAAAGATAGCACAAAATCGACAGAAAAGCTACGCAGATACCCGAAGAAAAGAGTTGACGTTTCAAGTCCATGAATTCGTATATCTAAAGGTAGCCCCCATTGGAGGAACGCGAAGATTTCAAATCAAAGGAAAATTAGCTACTCGATACATAGGGCCCTACCGGATATTAAACCGAATCGGGAAAGTAGCCTATCGACTGGAATTACTGGAAGAACTAGGGGATGTATACCCGGTATTTCATGTATCCCAATTAAGGAAATGTCTAAGAATACCTGAAGAACAAACCACTCTGGTACAACCAGACGTATGGTATGGAAAGGCCCACACGAATATTGGATACAACCATTAGGCAGACTCGGAGAACAGTGGCCAAATCTTGCCGAGTACAATGGAGCAATCACACAGAGGCGGAAGCGACATGGGAAAAAGAAGAAAACCTAAGAAAGGAAATCCCATACCTGTTCAAGGAGCCGAACGAATCTCGAGGACGAGATTCACTTTAAGTGGGGTAGGTCTGTAACACCCTAGAATTTAAAGAGCATTTAAAAAGAACTTAGGAAGAAGATCTAATGATTAAAACTATAGTTAATTGAATAGGATCTTGCATTAGAAAAACACGGTGCATTAGATTATTTCTGAATTAAACCATGTGCATATGTTTGCTCTAACCATACACTACAAGAAACTATTTAATCTGTGACGAATTTTGACAAATTTTTTGTGACGGTTTCAGAAATCATCACGGATATGCTAATAGCCCATTCGGGCTTGAGTTTGGGCCCAGATTTCATGACTGACCTCGATATCGTCATAGAGTGAATTTATTTGGACAACACCCATAAAAATAAAAAAAATCGGTTGATAAAAGGATCGAACTGCAAACCTTATGCAAGCATTGTATATTTGTATATTTAACAGTACGCCATGCGCTCAAATGTAAGAATATTTTGATTTTAAATTTATTTATCTTGTAGGCATTAGTTTGAAAAAAGAAAATATTATAGACACCCTATTTGATGCTGGCGTGCAGTGCAGACATGTCCACGGGCCCTTTGCTACTTTCCATTTTTTTTATGGCCGACGCGGCCCAGCAGGAGTCGGCCTACACCGGCCCACTCTGCGTTTGATCCAAAAAAAATACAGTTATTATTAGGTAAAAAAAAGAAAAACAAAATTTGGCAGTCTCTGGGAATCGAACGAACGACCTCCACCTTCCAGAAGAGGAGCCGAACCACGCCCAGCTGGGAGTATTTTCTCTAGGTTGACTGGCCAGTGGCCACTTAGATTTTAAGCAGAAAAAAAGAGAAAGAAAAATTGTGCGTCAAGGGGTTCGAACAAGAGACCTTGTGAAGACCACGCGCATGACTTACCACTGAGACAGCAGGCGGTTTGTGTTTTTTCTACGAACTTTACTATTTATATACACGTATAGGATCGAACTGCTCCAAGGAGACACACATGCATCCTGTTGGACCAATCCCGTCGCGCCACGTCATAGCGTCCATGTGGACTGACTGAAGAACACACGAATGATTCAGTTTCATTTTTAATTTCGAATTAAAACTTGTAATTTGTATTTCTTCCTCATAAAACCTCCAAATTTGATGATTTTTTCTTCTAAATTTTTTTAAAAACACTCTCTTTTACCTAGTGGCGTTGTTTTATATGCAAATTGCTATTTTATGAATCATATTCATGCAACTTCATTTCTTCCACCCAAGAAGATAATAAAAACACATGCTTTTAAAGAACAATGTGTAATCTAACTTCATATTTTCTAATGTTATACTAAACATACGGTTGTGGCCGAATTTGAGGTTCACGTGAGCTTAGAAATGTTATAATGTATTGAAATCTCAAAGTTTGACTTGAGTTATATGAAACTATGTGAGAGATGAACCTATTTGTGAACAATGTATAATCTCACTTTGTCAAAATCTGCTAAATTTTTTATATCAAGATTATACATTCAAAAAATGATTCTATGGAAATTTGTAGTATATTTAGAGAAGTTTTAGGTATCATTATCATTGATTTATAATAAAAGTGCAAGTAGAATTTTGAATAATTGTTAGCAAGCATTTGAACTTTTCATCCATTTTTTTAATATGAGATATAATAGAACCAAGATACTTTAAATATATTTTTTTGGATTTTTTAAAATATTATTTGATATACGTGCAGTTCAAATTGTAGTTACTTCATAATTATGCAATAAAGTGAAAAAGAAAAAGAAAAACGTTTTAAGCACTGAAAGTAGGAGAAGGCCCATTCAGCCCACATGGCCCAAAGATTTCTAGCCGTCCATTTCCAAACTAATGGCTCTGATCGCTTCTCATGGTATATAAAATATGTTGCCTCAAGCTCAAACCCTAGCCTTATTCCTCTTCCTCCATTCACTGCGACGACCGGCCGTCTCCAACAACTCCAGCTGCACCCCCTCGTCCAGCCGCACGGCCGCACCGCTTCGCCACAAAGCCCCCACCCAACCTCCGTCTCCACTTCCGACCGCGCCCGGCCATGGCGGCCTGGCAGGCGGGAGATTCGGCCTCCGCTGGTCTAGGTCCGGTTGCCGCGGGCCCAGATCCAGCGAAACAAGTGCACTGCTAGGCGGCTCGCTGAGGCAGCGATAGAGGGCGTAGCGGCGTGCGCGCTTGGCCGAGGCCCAAGGGGCTTGCGGCTCAGGTCGCGGCGGCCTGCGGGGCCAGCGGCGGCGACAGGAGGGCGAGGACGTCCGCGTGGATCTCGGCGGCCTGCGGGGCCAGCGGCAGGAGGGCGCTGTCGTTCGCTTGGATCTCGACGGCCTGCGGGACCAGCGGCGGCGGCAGGAGGACGAGGCCCTACGCGTGGTTCTCGGCGCCCTGCAGCCTCGGGCAAGTCCCCCGAAACTCTACGCCCTGCGGCCTCGAGCAAAGGTCGACCAGCTCGGCGCTTGTCCCTCAATGGTGACCGGCTGACCGTCCCTCCCTGTATGTGGTTCATTGCTTCTGTCATGAGTTTGTTCCTGTTTTGTTCTGTGAGTAGATCTTGCTCAGACAAATGCAATTGATACATTTGACCATCTCTTTGTTTAGGGGATGGTCATACTAAGATTTGGCTTGATTTGGTCATACCTTTGATTGTCAGCAGTAGCAAGGTCGTATCAACTAAATTAGTTTTGGTAGCTCTCTTGTCTACTTTGTTTGATTAGTCAATCAGTTCCGGTACTGCACCTGTGTCTGGCCAATTAGTAGTTCCTGATCCAATTGGTTTGGTACGTTAATAGAAATATTGATGTTAACCTACAGGAAACTATATTGCATTGTACTCATGAAGATGCTGACTTTTCCCCATTTTTTGGAAGGTTCACTGCAACTTGGGTTTCTCTACTGTGTTGATTCGCTATCTTTTCGAGGTCTGATTTAAGTAGAGGATAAAAAATATTGCATTCTGCTCATTTTGCTTCCATTTCCTCTCTGAATTTTTGGTGCAGGTGCAGTGCAAGGAGGGCAACACTACAGTCAAAGCATCAGCTCATCTTGGCTGTCAGGTAAAGTAGCAGCTTATTTCATTTTACATGATAGCAACAACAAACAAGAAGCTTCTTTTTCCTTGGACTGTCACATTCATGCAACAGGGATTAATGTCTTGAGTTTTGTAGCACAACAATTGTTTATCTTAATTAACCTTTGCTTGCTTTGGCTAGTCTGAGTAGTTTATTAGCTTATAACTGTGAGTTCCTGTGTGTGACCTGTAGAATGTTTCTTTGACAGTGAAGTAAGCTTTACTTCGAGCTTTTAGCAGTCTGTTAAGTTTAGTACGTGGATGCGTGAGTTTAGCAGCAAGTTACTTGCTTCTCCAACTTGAGTAGCAACATGAGACGCCTGGTTTTTTCATGTTAGTAGGAGTAACAGCTTGTCTTTGCTTCTCACTCCATCTGTTATGGACAGCAGCTGGTTTATTATTTTATTTGGATGACATGTCGTGTGACATCAAGGCTCATGCTTTTTATTTCTCTCGCATGGTCTAGATCTGGCTGAGCTTGACAGTAGCCGTTAAGTTAATTATGTTACAAAATAATTAGTGTATGTCGACTGTCGGCTCGAGTTACATAGAAACTGTCATGTTTTTTCCCCATGTCTTCACCATCAAATTAATGCAATATTCTCTGAATCTTTGTTATTGCTGTAGTCCCTTGCTATACCTTTAGGTACCTTGTTAAATGCAAGGTGATATCGTCCCCTCTTTTATAACTTTCAGATGTGCAGGATGTATGGTTTGTGATTGCAGGCAATGCCTAGCTGTGTTGCCGATTGTCTGTTCTGGCTTTGGATCATAACTATTCCTGGGATCGATTCTTTGGATCTTAATTCATAGTTGTAAATTACTGTTGTATTAATCCTGGTAGCTTCATTTTATCTTTTGATTGGGTATACATAGATCTGTTTGAATTGTTTCTTTGCCCTTCAGTTCCCTTTATTAATCTTGCTACTTTCTTTGACCTTTGATTTGGCTGCTAACTAGAATTGAAGCTTTTGAGTATAGGGAAATCAAGCTTTTGTTGTTAGGGCAACATTAGTTCTGTGGGGAATTTTTTTCCTTCATGTTAACTAAACTGTTGCCCCTATTTTCTTTTTTACAGGATATCGCAAAGCTTCTTGGTCTGTTTGCTGCTGGATCATAACTATTCCTGGGATCGATTCTTTGGATCTTAATTCATAGTTGTAAATTACTGTTGCATTAATCCTGGTAGCTTCATTTTCTCTTTTGATTGGGTATACATAGATCTGTTTAAATTGTTTCTTTGCCCTTCGGTTCCCTTTATTAATCTTGCTACTTTCTTTGACCTTTGATTTGGCTGCTAACTAGAATTGAAGCTTTTGAGCATAGGGAAATCAAGCTTTTGTTGTTAGGGCAACATTAGTTCTGTGGGGAATTTTTTCCTTCATGTTAACTAAACTGTTGCTCCTATTTTCTTTTTTTACAGGATATCGCAAAGCTTCTTGGTCTTGCTGCTGGATCCATCTTCATGGGCACCTGTGGCGATATAAAGGGGAGCTACAGCAATAATGTAGATTAGTGTAGCTATTTTTTCATGTTCTTTATAATCTTTTTGTACTGCTATTGGGAATTTTTGTACTGCTAGGCGTTGCTAGTGGGCTGATTCCGGTAAATTTGTTACTGATAATTTGTATGTCTGGTGGGCCGAATTGGTCATTTTGATGAATTTGTTGAATTTCCCATGGGCTGGCTGGTTCAGTGAGTGCAAATTTAGTGGGCTGAAAATGGCCCACCTTAGAGGCCTAGTTTTTAAATTAATCCTTTAATTGGTGGGTCATGCCCTCTCAAAAAAATTTTGCCATGTCAGCTTCCACGTTGGCTGCCATGTCAACTGCCACCTTGGCTGCCACGTAACTAATGGGGCAATGCGTGGCACCATCTATGACGTTTATTTTCGTCATAGATATTGGGCTTGGGTTGGGCTAAGTGGGCTTTGGGGCGTTTTGTGACGTGGAAAAACGTCATAGATCGTGCTAATCTGTAACGATTTTGATGAAAACGTCACTCGATTTAATCTATGACGCTCAATAGATGACGGTAAGAAAAATCGTCACAGACAAAATTCTATGGCGAATTTTTGATGATCCATGACGAATTTGTCTCGTCACAGATTAAATGGTTTCTTGTAGTGATAGAACAAATTTAAACCCTAAGGTCTAGTCAAAAACTCAAATAGGATTTGAAATCGAATTCAAATCCAAATTCAAAATCAAAATAGAAAAGGAAAAGGTAAAAACCTCGCCACGGGCCGAATCGGCCGCCGGCCCAGCACCTCCCCCGCCTTCCCTCACGGCCCAGCCCAGCCTCGCCTCCCTTCCCCAAAGTCCGCTCAACCTCCCTCAACTCCCACGCGCGCGCGTTCCACGTCCCTAGTGACGCCGCGTTGACGTCACCATTCACCCCCCTCTTATTCCTCTCGCCGCCGCGCCCATCCTCGCCGTCGCGGCCGCCCGATCTGCCTCCACCGGCGCGGATCGAGCCTAAGGGGATGAGCACGCCGCGTGTCATCCCCACAGCCCTCCACCGCACCACGAGTGCGGCGCCGACCATGCCCTGCGGCTCCGAGCGGAGCTCGCCGCTGGGGGCACGCGTCGCCGCCTCGGGCCACCTGCACGCCACGCGCCCAGACGGGGAGAGCGCCGGGGGAGCTCCGGGAACTCACCCCCGGGCTATAAATAGCCCTGGGCGCGCTCCCATGAGCCCTATCCCCGCTCACTAGCTCCACGCACGCCGACGCCGACGCCGACCGAGCGCGAGCTCCACCGCCGCCGCGTGCGACAGGCCGAGGCCCCGCCGGAAGCCCCTGCCGCCGTACTACGGCTAGTCTGCCCCCGCCAAAGCCTCGCAGCCGCACTCCGGCAAGCCGTAGGCGGGTTCTAGTTGCCCTCATCCACACTGGAGTGCGCCGGAGCATCTCAGGTGCCCCCGGCTGTGCTCCCGCCACTCCTAGGAGCCCAGACATCCCCCTACCCGCACTTTTCCCAATTGCTCCGCCCGCTGCCTGAGCTCCGGCGAGCTTGAGCCGCCGCGTCGAGCCTCGCCGCCATGCCAGAACATGCCTAACCCCACCGCCGCACTGCCCTCATTCCCTACACCAATCCCAGCCTTCCCCGTGGCCTAGAATGGCCGGGGTGCTCAACTCCGGCGAGCACCTTTGCCCCCGCTGCCGCGCGCCGCCGCACCCCTACTTCTCCCTCCAGCTGGCGCAGGCGTGGCGCCTACGCGGCCGCCAAGCTCGCCGCGAGCCCATAAGCCAGCGGCTCAGCCGCACCGGAGCGGTCGCCACCTCCCCCTCTCCCTTCTCCCTGCACTCGGTCCTCGTGGGCCGTAGACCCAAGGGGGCCACTGGTCCACGGACCATGGTCCACGGGGCCACAGAACAGTAGCAGGCGCGGGTCCACACCCTCCCGGGCCCGCCTGTCTGTCTCTCTCTTCCCTAGGAAATTGCTAGGTACACCCGGTCTAGTGCACACAAAAAGTTAATTCTCCACTTTAGAGCTTTCTAAAAATTCCCAAAAACTCACCAAAAATATTAGAATAATACCTAGGCCTAAAAATGCCTCCCTTTCCTAAAAACCTCACTTGCAACCCCTAGAATAAATTATGACTCCTTTTAGGCATAAATCCATGTAATAGTAAAGCCACCTTTCTAACCAATGATTGGTGTATTGATCCGTGTGATTAACTCGCAGACTCTGACCCCGAAAACAACGCAGAAGACCCGGACTACAAAGAGGAAGCAGGGGATGACCCCGACGCTAGACAAGGCAAGTTCCACCATCAATAATAATTATGAAAAAATACCTTTATTGTATAAGCATGCAATGATGATTAACCTTGAAAACTGGCACTCAATTTGCACTGTTTACTTTAGACCAGGGAGTGGAAGGATGGTCCCAAGGAGGGGATTCCGTCCAAAGAGCCACTTCGGGTCGCCACTAAGGACCGGTTCGTGGGAGAATCTTTCCATTGCCTAGTACAGTCCCGCATGCCAAAAAAGCATAGCCATCGGGAATGCTTATTTATGTGAGGCCTTGATCCACACCCCACTAGCCAGCCTTAGTAACCTGTCCCAAGGTGCCGCGGATGGACAACAGGACTATTGGAGACAGACCCCGACAGAGGGCTGGGTCTGGCCGGTACGAATCGCAGGTGACAGGGTCGGTAGGACCTGGTGGCAGGATGCCACAACAAATTTAATGATGCATCAAATTTCCCGGGGAAGGTCCTTCTGTGGACGTGCGCGACTCCTACTTAGGCCCCAACAACTTCTAGAGATAGACGCTGGTGGGAACGAGTCTCGTAGGGCAGTACCACCTAAGTACACGGTACGGGCTGACCGAATGCGGGACAGAGAAGTTACGACCTCTGCAGAGCGACAAATCTATATGGATAGCTGTGACTCCGGCAAGAGTCCAACTGGTTAAAGTCTCCGATGATTAGATCACTAAATTGAACACGACCCGCAGACTTCCCTTACTGCAGGTTGGAAAATACCTCTGCTCACCAACCGGGACTAGCAGGGAGGTTATGCCCCTCCAAGACCAAACTTATCAAACTTATTAAATTACTTTGGAACTTGCTGAGTACCCCTGTCAGGAGTGCTCACCCTTGCTTCCACTTCATACTAGAGGATTTCACCGAGGACGGAACAGACGACGAAGGTCCAGAATGGTGACGTGCTCCACCGCGACGCTGAGGCTCTGCATAGTACTGGTAGCTTTGTACTTTCTGAATAAGCAGAGGCTTTGAGGCCTGCTTGTAAACCCTTATATAGACTTTAAGCTGTACATTGATGTAAATTATCAATAAAAATTACCCGATTATGGTTTCGATACACCTTGTGCGGAAATTACTTGCATTGGGATTATTCCAGGACTAATGCAGGTACTTCGGGAGTCCCGTGACACGGACGCTCCCCACAGCCTTCCTCCGCTCCATCGCCGATGCGGCCACCAGATCCACGGGCAGGTTGGCCGGATCCACAGCGGAGTCGTGAAAAGTGTTGCCTCCGCCTTCCTCGCCACCGGGCTTGACTCTTGCAGATCTGACCCGTGCGCTTGAGGATCTGGATGGCGCCTTCTCTAGCAGGCGCTGCCGCCGCCGGGTGATGGCGGCGACAGTGGCTCCCCTTAGAGCTGTCCCAATACCTCCGCTAGAGTTGCAATGTAATCCGGCAATGTAAGCACCATGGGATTACATACTTTTGTTATGAACAAATTGCTGCTATTTTGGTCCGCTTAGAGCTAAGCATTGTCGTTCCTGCAGCTACCACTAGCTAGTCGTTTAATTCTAAGTTTGTGATGTGCAGTCTCTGTTGAAGTGATAATGATCTTTATTTAATAATCTGTTTAATTAGTCCAGTGATGTCAAAGTGATGATGAACTATGTTGAGGTATCTAGCGATGAAGTGTTTTAAATTTTCCTGCAACAAACTCTCGTACATGATCTTCAATGGGTGATATATATATATATATATATATATATATATATATATATATATATATATATATATATATATATATATATATATATATATATATATTGTGTGTTGTTGTGAACGTCTAGCACGTACACGTTCGCATTATGTTGAGTATGAATCTGTTGTGTTTGCAATTCGTTCATAACGATCCATATATAAATAGGTAGTATTCATTCGAGATCAAAATGACTGAAACGAACGTGTTTTTTTAAACGTCTGTGCCATCATCCTAACCGGCGTTAACTAAACCGGTAGCAATACGTTAATAAACTAGGCGGCGCTTAACGAACCGATTAGTATACGTAGTCAAACGCTGTGGCGCTAAACAAACCGATTCGAATAAGAGGTCATTGTAAGCGGTGTGCAGCACGCCGGCACGTTTAAGTTGTCATTGGAAGCGATTAAATAACCGCATAGGATAATCCGCTTATTGGCATCGGAAAAAGGGAAGCGGCGTCGGCGCCGACGCGGATGAGGTTTTCGCGCGGCTTAGGATTTATGGTTTCTACAGTAGTGAGACCAGATCGAGGGACCCCACTTTATCAAGCCATGTTGTTGGCACACCGAACGCGCACCAAGATCCACCGCAAGTGCACGGGTCTATTGTAGCTCTTCCCTTAAAAGAGTACTCCCCAAGGTTATCAATCTACGGAATAAGTAGTTATTATGCTTAACTAAGCACTAATTGAGTTGACATATTCTAAAGATAGGTTCTAATCTAATAATGTTAATAGATCAGTCTAATATAGGTTAACAAGAACAGTAGATGGATATGCACAAGATATGAGAAACGAATACTCATAGGGTCTAGGATCACTTATAGATGCATCACCTAGCATGATAGCACCGATCTAATCTATCAAGATAACAAACATGAACCAAGCTCAGCAGTTTTCCCTCCCGCAAGCTATCACCAAATGGGGGTAATCTACTACAGAACTACGAGGATCGAACTCATGTCAAAACGATCTAGGTAAGCAGAGCATATGTGCAAATCGCATCAGAGCCTAGCTAGGGCATAAGATAGATGAAAAACATAGCCATAAGAATATAATAGGTCAATAATCCAACACGGATTCAGCGATTACATCTCAAGGTCTTCTTACGACCCTATGATTACATCTCAAGGTAATCCAACACAAAGGATTTACCCCATGTAGATTGATGTTGAAGCTCTAGTCATGGTGGTAATCTCCTTGCGAAGACGATCTCCTCGTTGTACTCCAAGGTTCAGCACTGCTGGTGTGTCTGCTAGGGCTCCTGGCACCGCTTCCTCATTGTGGATGGCTTGTAGATTGGATCTTGATTGATCCCTAGTGGTTTCTTGGCGTCTTCTTCTCCTCGTCTCTGGCGAATGGTGGCTTGTATATAGGCTAGGGTTGCAGAATGCTTCGCTTCGAAGCAATGGGGACTCGATTGGGCCAAGGAACAGGCCTGGCCAGCTGGCCAGGAAGGCCTTGGGCCGGCTAGCCAAGGCTCCTTTTGGCCCTGGTCAGCCTAATCTTTCATGTGTATGCTTCGAGCCCATCTACAAATCGCTAGAACTTGTCCAAACATGTCGTGTTTCCTTAAAAAATATAATATGCTCCGAAATACAAAACACAAGTGGAAAAGGGGTTATTTCAATGCCAAGTGGTGGGATGAGTATAAGAATGAGCATGAAATCGCTACAAGAACAACACTAAAAGTGTGTCATTTAAGAGCGCCAACACCTGTGCCATGGAAATCAGCAATCATACCCCGCGCCAAGTGTTCGTCAAAACCTACGCATGGCCAGCGCCGCCGGTGGAGGAAGTGCAGGTCTCTAACCACGTTCTCAAGGAGCTCTTCATCTACGACGGCTTGCAGAAGGACGTGGTGATCGCCTACGTTTCCCCGAAGGCCCACCCGCCCCTCGTCACTACCACCACTGTGGTACATGAGGTCCCGCGATACTAGCAGGTGGCCAAGTTCTCGAACAACGACAACACAGACACCAGGCACTTTGCCAAGCTGCCGTTGGAGATGGACATGGAGAAGTTCCACAACCATGGCTGGTATTGGTCCCAGGAGCACGTCTGCTTGCGCCTCGTCCTTCGCCTCATGGAGACAGCGGTGCTGACGGCGAGTGCGATGGCGTTCAATAAGGCCTCCAAGCAATGGTACTGATTTTATTTAGTTTCTTATTTTTGGTTTGTGTAATGGTGAACAATGCGGCTGTAATGGTGAACAAGGCCGCCAAGCATTGGTACTGCTTAGTTTCTATAATGGTGAATAATAGTAATATTTAGTTATGTATGTGTATATGTGCTCTATAATTTCTTCTTTGCTTCTTAGTTCCTCTGTTTTATTTTTTAAAACTATATTTTTTATTCTAAGCGGCGTTATATGGACCCCTTAGAGTAAGGACAATATCCTAAGTGGCCCACACTAAGCCGATTAGGACAAGGCCCTCATTATAAGCGGCCCATACAACATCGTTTAGAATGAGGTGTGGCTATAAATAAGCCGCACCGTTCCGATAGCGACCAAACCGTATCCACTCCACCCTCAACCGTAGTAGCTCCGCCGCTCCCCTAGCTCTCCATCGCCGTCTTCGTCCTCTTCCTCCGTATGGCGACCTCCCATGACGCATAGGCAAAAGCTGCGGAAGCTGTGACGGCCATAGTTTGCTGCGTCGCTGAGGCCTTCCTCCATTCCTTCCTTAGCTGCACAGGAGTCCTTCCTCTGCTCCTTCACCGTTATTGCGAACGGATCCGTGGCCGTAGTTTGCCGCGTCGCCGAGTCCTTCCTCCACTGCTTCCTTAGCTGTACAGGAGTACTTCCTCCGCTCCTTCACTGCTGTGTCATGGAACCGGTGGCCTCCGCCGCACTCGCCACCGTAGAACGGGTCACCTCCATCATGCAAAGGCAAGCTACACTCGAGGCACATCCTAGATCCCTAGCCGCAGAGCCGGCCTTGGGTGCGGATCTGGCCCGTGCTCTCGCGGATCCGGCGCGTGAGTTCACCACCTGTGCCTCCCCTTTGGCAATGACCTTCGCCGGCTTGATAGCGGCGACGGTGGAGCCGGCATGAGCTCCACGACTGCAATTGTAGTGCAATCCGACGATGTAAATGTCGTGGGATTACATTCTTTTGTTATGAACGAATTGCCCATTTTGGTATATTTAGCTAGACATTGTAGTTTCTTATGCTTCCATTAGCTATTTGTGTTATGTGCAACTTAGTGTTATGAAGTGCTAGTGATGAACTGTTAAGTTATGTTCAATCCTAGTTACCGATGATGAACTGCTAGTGATGAACTACATGTTAAGTGGTGTCATAAGGTGAGCCGCCCCAGGGCCGGCCCTGTAGTCTGAGCAGCCAGTGCGGCCGCCCCGGGCCCCCAAACTGCAGGCCCCCGACCATGTATACCTTTAGTATGTATACTAAGCCCATAGCCTGCTATGCTGTTATAAAACAAAGCCCGTGTTTAGTTCCAACTCAAAATTTTTTCACCCATCACATCAAAGGAGAATCACATCAAAAAAAAAAGTGAAAAGTTATATGGATAGGTTGTAAATCACGAGACGAATCTAATGAGCCTACTTAATCCAGGATTTGCAACAGTAATGCTACAGTGCCCATCCACTGATTATGGATTAATTACCCTCTAATTACCATCGTTAGATTCGTCTCGAGATTTTCACACTATCTATATAACTTTTCACCTTTTTTTTATATTTACTGCTTCTAAATCGGTAAAATGAAAACCCGAAATCTTTTCGAAATCTTTTCATGAAAAGATTTCGTGAACTAAACAAAGCCAAACGAGAGAATGTCAGCCCAACAATAAACGCGAAACAATCAGCCCATGGCAGTACCTGGCCCATCGAGACTATTGAGGAGGCGACGCGTCTTCCGGCCGGGAGACCAGGCGTCCAGCCGTCCAGGCGTATCGTCGTCGAAGCCACGAGAAAAATCAGCACGACGGCACCCTGCGCCTGACCGCCTCCTCAAGGTGTCGTCGTCTCTCCGTGAGTGAGTCCGCCTCTCCGCATCAAAATCGAGTCAGCATGATCGGCTGATTGCAGTCCCCAAGATGGAGGACTGAAGGACCGATCCCTCCCAAACTAATTAGCAATCAAATCGGTATGATATTTTTTCCCTATCCTTTTCTCTTTTTTCTGTACAAATGAGATCCCAAATTCCCAATCATCAATCGATTTCAAGTTTTCAACCTTTCTTCTTTTTTTGTTGTTGTAGAAATCTCCAGTAGAATTTCGATCTGTTCAACATGTCATCTAGAATTCGAAAGTATCCATCAGGCAGTGAAAAAAGGAAGAAAAGGAAAAGAGAAGATGAGTTGATAGCATTACAGAAAGGAGCCATGGACAAATTTGTTAGGGTAACTTTATTTGCTGGTTCAACTAAAAGATGGAAAGTTTTGCTTAAACATGTTCCAAGTTTAACTGTGAAATCATTGTGCAATACTCGTTGGGAGAGTCCAATAGAAAGTGTTAAAGCAATTAGATATCAAGCTGCTGAGGTAAGATTGGCTTTGTCTGAATTACATAAAGCACGTGATACTGAAGCCATGACCAAAAGTGAGGCAAAAAGTTTATTTGATTTGGTTGGCAAGTTTGAATTTATAGTTGGCATGTTATTTGGCATGATATTCTATTTGCTGTAAATACTGTAAGCAAGAAGTTGCAATCACCATCCATGTCCATCGACTCTACTTTGCAGCAAATTGAAGGTATAATGCATTATTTTGACAAGTACAGAACTGAAGGATTCGCATCTAGTCTGAATATTGCCAAAGCACTTGCATCTGAAATGGGTATAAATCCATCATTTCCAGTGAAACGCCGTGCTACTAGGAAGAAACAATTTGATGAAATTGATTCTAATGAAGAAATTCTGAAAGCTGAGAATGCTTTTGAGGTAAATTACTTCTTAGTTATAGTTGATAAGGCAAGAACTTCCTTGAAAGACAGATTCGACGAAGTCCAAGTATTCAAAGGTATATTTGGATTTTTACTAAGCTCAAGTACATTGAAGTCTTTGGATGATATTGAGCTGAATGATTGCTGCACTAAATTTGCAAAAACTTTCTCCACGGATGATTCATCTGATGTTGACTTAAATGATCTAATTTCTGAATTAAAGGTTATGAGATTGACTTTGCCAGATCAACCAATGTCTGCTATGGAGATTTTTGAGTTTGTTAGAGCAGTGGATTGCTATCTTAATGTTTCCATTGCATATTGAATCTTATTTACCGTGCCTGTGACTGTAGCATCAGCTGAAAGAAGCTTTTCAAAGTTGAAACTATTGTTGAAATATTTGAGGTCTGCAATGTCCCAAGAAAGGCTAAATGGTTTGGCAACTATGTGCATTGAGAAGAAGCTGTTGGACGAGATTGATCTCAACGCCATCGTCGATGACTTTGTGTCTAGAAATGTTACAAGAAGTTGTCAAAATGATCTAGTAAGCAAGAGTTACTCTTAGCAGTTCCGTGCCATATTTTTTGATGTAATGAACGGTCTCACAATTTATTTTTTTACAATGCACTTAAGTCATCTTTCCAAAAGCTCTATAATTGGTTGGATTTGGACGTTTATGTCTCTTAGGGGCCTCCATTTTTAAGTTCGCCTCGGGCCTAAAAAACACAGGGCTGGCCCTGGCCGCCCCTGCTAATATGTTTCCAGGGGCGGGCCATGGGGTCAACCGCCATCTGAAAATCGTTCTCTAGGGGCGCCTCTTAGCTACATTGGCACGCGTGCTTTTGTAGGGACGTGTCGCCTTTCAATCGGCCCCTTAAAATACCTATTTCCTACAAATGTTTTCTGTAGTAGTGCTTGTGTCTGAACTTGATGTGTAAAAAGTCATTGGCTATTTGATCTTTTCTCATATACTGGATAGATTCAAAACAGTTTTTCTTGTTGAATATGATTTACGAAATGGGAATTCAAAGTATCGAATAAACATGGGATCACAAGTTTATTCATAGATAATACATATTACGCTTTCACATATGCATCCCCATTGGATTTGCATATATATATATATATATATATAGTACTTTGGACTGTATAGGGATTACAGTACAAACTTATATATTATACTAGCAGCACTTTTATTTCATACGCAACACTTATTTTATAGGAGCTATAGCTCTTATTGCACACACCCACGATTTATAGTTCTTCCACACCTGGCCGTACCAGGGCGACGGGCTAGTAGCATGGGCCGCTCTGGCAGCCTCCGCCGCAGTAGTCGCCGCCAAGGCCGCAGTACCCATACCGGCTGCAGCAGTAGTTGTTGCTGCACCTGGCGCCACCCACCTGTCTGCCGCACGTCGGCTGGGCATGAGCGATCATCCCAGCATAAGCAAGGAGCAGTAAGCCCAGCACAAGCACTTTCAAGGCCATGGTTGCAGCTCTCAGTGTCGCCATTGTATGCACGTAATATAACCTATATGTATTAAGTGATGAGTGGGTACAAGATGGTGGAAGCATGAACCTGCAAGACGCCCCTTTATATACAGCTGCTAGCATGCTTCCATCAGTTGCCTATCACCACTCTGGCTATTCAGTAGTCATGTGCTCAACACGAAGAGTCACATGTTTCTCGTCGAACCAAATTGCTAACGGTCGTTAAACGTGTGCTAATGAGGTACACACATGACCGTCCACCGTACCCTACCTTTGCAGAAAACTTTATACATAAACTTTGTGGTTACAACTTTTTTATTTGAGATTAATTAATATTTCAAAATATCATTATAAGTTGTATAATTTGATATCTTGAATTTTAAAGTTTTCAAAGATCTCGGATGTAAATAAGTTATAAACCAAAGTTGTAGAGCTTGAAGAGATGTAAAAGTTTGTAGTTCACAATTTTTTTGTTTGAGATAATTTAATATTGTAAATATCATTATAAGTAATCCAAATTTAAATTTTAAAATTTTCAAATGAGCTCGGATGTGAATAAGTTCTATATCAAAATTATAGATCTCGACGAGATTTAAAACATTTTAGTTGACCATTTTGTCATTCAAGCTCGTTTAGATAAAATACATTATAAGTCTATTAATGAAACACAACTTCCCGCATTAGCAACCCATGTCATTAAAATGAAGTAATATTGTCGGTTGACTGGCTGCACCCACGGATCCATTCCTCTCCACCATCCCTCTCTCTCCAGCCGACCCTATCCACCACACATTTCTATCTTCTATTTGTCCCCCACCTCTCCTCTCTCTCTCTTGCTCTCTCCTCTCCACCACAGCTCTCTCCATCGACGGGGGCGCTGGTGTCAGGGCGGGTGAGCTGCGGCGGCACCCCCTCTCCCCCGACGGGGCTGGGCAGTGGCGGCGTGGGGGGTGGAGGCCGCGGCAGTGTGCGTCCGGGGCCGTCGTGCGCGGCGGTTGGCAGCGGTGGCAGCCTGGCCTGTGGCCTGGAGTGGCGAAGGGCCGCCTGCGGCGAGGCGCCCGTTGACAGTGGCCTGCCCGATGTTGGGGCTGGTGGCTGCGGCGGTGCACCTGGCCAGGCAACGGGGGCCGTTGGTTACAAGCCATTTTTTTTATTTTTTTAAATTCATTTACAAAGGCGGGTGATGGCATAGCCGGCCCCAACAAATGACATCTAAAGGGTCGGGTTATGCCATAGCCCGCCCTTAGAAATGTTTGTAGGGGCGGGTTACTAACCTGCACCCGTAAATAGCTATTTGTAGGAGCCATCTGTAGGTACGGGTCAGGCACCCACTCCTGAAAATGTCTGTTAACCTGTCCCTGTAAACGTTTTTCTGTAGTAGTGGTATTTTTTAACGTCAACAGTCATATCAGATTTTAATTACCACGTAGTGGGATATGCAAGTATCCATGTGGGGCCAAGTTTGTAATCTGGGTAGCACAATGTCCGTACTGATGGTCAACAATCAAGTTCACTAGGAACACCTTCCCCGTGTCCTCGCTGTGGCTTCATTATGCTGGCTTGAGTATTGGCACTGATGTGGTTTCTAGGCCTGCATGGTGAGATGCTCATGCTGTCCGGTAGTAGTCCTAGTAGTGGTAGTGCATAAATTATGTTATAATATATGCTTAATTATTATGTAATTGTCGGAAGATGCATCACGAGTTTATTCATATATATGATAGTACATATATATGGACTTTCATACATATGCATCACAAGTTTATTCATAGATACTATATATACTACTTGCACCGTACAGAAGTACAGTACAAACTTATTATACTAGCAGCACTTTTATTTCATAGGCAACACTTCTATTATAGGAGCTATAGCTCCGATTGCACACACCCAGATTGTCTTTTCACACCTGGCGGTACTAGCTAGGGCGATGGGCTACTAGGAGCATGGGCCGCTCTGGCAGCCAGTGCTGCAGTAGATGGAGCCACGGGGGCCGCAGTACCCCCAGTAGCTGCAGCAGAAGCCGTCGCTGCACCTGGCGCCACCGACCTGTCTGCCGCACGTCGGCTGGGCATGAGTGATCACCCCAGCATAAGCAAGGAGCAGTAAGCCCAGCACAAGCACTTTCAAGGCCAGGGTTGCAGCTTTCAGCGACGCCATTAATTGTATGCACGTAGTATATATAACCTGGATATCTTGGGTGACTGAGTGAGTACAAGATATATGATGGTGGAAGCATGAACCTACAAGACGCCCATTTATATAGAGCAGCTACCATGCTCTGGCTCTTCAGTAGTCATGTGATCAACACGAAGAGTCACATGTTTCTCGTCGAACCAAATTGCTTACGATCATTTAAACGTGAGCTAAGGACCTACACACATGACCGTCTACCGTACCCACTACTAGAATTGCTACAATAGCCAACCGTTTTAAAACTGTCGGCCATCTGTATATACAGTCGAAAAAGAAAATAGCCAACGGCATACTGTCGGCCATTTCCCCTCGACCACTCTTTGTCACCCATTCCACCAATAGCCGACGGGATGTTGGCCATTCACTTTCCAAGGGGGAAGCAACAGGAAAGCCCGACGGTACACGGTTGGCCAAATCATACCTAGACTCACGGAAGATATGGACGGGCATCTCATTTCTTGATGGTTTCAACACTCTCGGCCATTTATTTTTCATGTTTAAAAATAATAATCCATTTTAATTTTATATTATATTAATTTTGTTCATTTTGATGTTTGAACCATTATATTTTCTCGGTAGTATTTCATTATCGTGCTGCAGCATCTTTTGCCGAGATAGGGAGATAGAATATATAGTAATATCACACATTGCTAGAATTTATCGTGCTCCAGCATCTCTTAAGATAGGAAAATAGAATAATAATATTACAGAAATCATAAAGGAAGAACTTTTATTACGATTATTAAACAGTAGTGAAAGAATCAATACACAGTTGATGAGGACATGTTCTCAAATTACTACTGTACAAAATCAATAAAAAAATAAAAATCCATCCTTTTGGCTGCTAGCACTACTTCTAGAATCCTTCGTACTTCATCACGTGGACGTTTGAGACAGACCAATCTGGATTAGAGGAAACGAAAATATATTAGATCTCAAACTGATTTGAATTCAGAGAGAAGTAATTGGAACAAGAATGGCGATGATAACTTAAGGTAGAAAAAAGAAGTTGAATTTATTCGCTCGTAACCCTTTCCCTCAACATATCTAATGGAATAATGTTAATTAGCCAAAGAAATATATTTTAAAACACAACAAGAGTTAGATTTGAACGTACTGCATATATGGAAGCTGCGCTCAACTTCGAAGCCACGATGTATGTCTGCTTCTACGCCCTTGTGGCCTTGTCACATCTGTGCATGAAGCATGCTGCATCTCCCGGTGGAGGTCTGCGCAAGGCAAAAGAAACTGTGAATTAATGAGGAAATTGATGCGGATCAGGGGCCAGAAGAATACTTGCCGCTGCATTGTAGCGCTGTAGGCGCGGTGCCGGTCCAGCGGCCAAATAGAATCTCTCCGGCAGCGATGGCGCTCGACAAGCATGAGCAGCGCGGTGTAGTCCGGCATCCGAAGTCCAGCCATACCTTAGCCCTAAGTTGTGCGGCGGCTTCAGATCTATTTTGCAGCGGAGGAATTGAGAGAGAGGTAGGGTTTTGGGTCATTCTTATCTACCGATAACCACCGGTCAATTCATATGTGCCAATAACCACGTTTTATCCCTATAGATGTGGGTATTGGAAGATCGTGGGGTTTTGCTCCACATTTACCGAGCAGATACAAAGAACGGTCAGTGACTTCTAATTATAGCCGACCGTGATAAATTAAACTGACGGCCATCACATTAACGGTTGGCTATTCTATTAAATAGCCGAGGGTAATAAAATACACTATCGGCAACTATCAAACCGTTGGCAAATACTATTATTCCCGAGGGTTGGTCGGGAAATTCTTATAACTCTTGGCTAAAACTAGGATTCTAGTAGTGACCTTACCGTTGGAAGAAACTTGTAAGCTAAAACAACTAATTAGGAAATAGCTACGGTATTCGGCCTACTCAAGTCATCTGGTGTGGTGTGATTTACTTGAGGCAGAGTACAGTACAATATGGCTGCTGTATACTATACACTGGATCATACGAAATGGTTTCTAATTTCAAAGTACATGAATGCAAGCACTATGAGTACAGAGCCAAGAATTTATGTCACAATTCTAAAGGGGAAAAGTCTACATCACCCCCACCTATGGGGGTGGACTACATAACCCCTCAACCTATGAAACGGTCTATATCACCCCTGAACTTTCGAAAACCGGTCAAATTACCCCCTAAAGCAATTTTGAAAAATCATAGTAAATCACAGAAAAATCATAAAATGAAAAATCTAATTGTGTTGGACTCTAAATGAGCAGATCTACACATTGAACATATAATGTGGTATGTTGTAGTACAATTTTTTTACAGTTATGAAGAAAAACATAGATATAAAGCTACATCAAAAAATGTACTAAACCATACCACATTATATGTTCACTGTGTAGATCTCCTCATTTGGAGTTCAACACAAATGGATTTTCCATTTTATGATTTTTCTATGATTTACTATGATTTTTCAAAATTGCTTTAGGGGGTAATTTGACTGGTTTGTGAAAGTTCAGGGGGTGATATAGACCATTTCATAGGTTGGGGGGTTATGTAGTCCACCCCCATAGGTTGGGGGTGATATAGACTTTTTCCATTCTAAAGGATAATAATCTTCACGAAAAAATGGTAAAATTAAGTACAACAGTACAGAATGAAGTAGTACGGACTAACGAATTCCAACTTAACTATGTCGTAAGAGATTTGTCACAGTGCTTGACTGGAACCACCGGTTCCTCCAATCGGGAAATTTTCAGCCGTTGATTAGAAAAAGACTAAATATTTATAATCAAGAGTAGTTTCAACCTAAGTGGCGTGAAACCTCATCCGAAAGCGGCTGCTTCCCCTAAGCCGATTTGAATAAGGGGCTCATTCGAAGCGATTATTTCGGACCGCTTCGCTTGACAAGTCTAACTAGCTCAATTTGTGACAACGCAAATAGTAAAACTATGAATTCACAAATAAAAATGATAAAAATATTTTTTTTAGCCCGGAGGCCACTCCTGAGCTACAATCGTGGTCAAGCGTATTTCGCGCGTGCAGTGCCCAGCCTTCGAACTCACAACCTCCTTCCTCACTCGAGCCTTCCATACCATCTCATCTAGATGTCGTTCGTGCAATGCATGAGGGAGTTATATTCCTTTTGACCCTTATTGACTAAAGCTTAGTTGTAACACCCTAGAAATTAAAAAGCACTTAAAAAGAATTTAGGAAAATTATAACAATTAAAACTTGATTTATTATGCATTAGAAAATATGATGCATTAGTTTATTTTTCAAACGAACCATGTGCATATGCTTGTTCTAACTCTAGAATAAACCTAGAGCATAAAGCCTACCCAAAAACCCAAGTTGGATTTGAAATAGAATTCAAATTCAAATTCAAACACAAAATGGAAAAGGAAAGGGAAAATGGAAAACGGAGAAGGTTAAAACCTAGCGTTGGGCCAAAACCCTGCAGCCGGCCCAACCCCTCCCCGCCTTTCCCGCGGAACAGCCCAGCCTCGCCTCCCCTCTCCAAGTCCACTCCACCCTCTCCAACTTCCCCGCGCGCGCAGCCCACCTCCCTGATGACGTCGTGCTGACGTCACCATCCATCCCCCTTTCTTCCTCCTCCCGCCGCCGCGCCCATCCCTCCGCCGTCGCCGCCCGATCCGCCTCCACCGGCGCGGATCAAGCCTAGGGGGACGAGCACGCCGCGTGTCGCCTCCACGGCCCGCCACTGCACCCTGAGTGCAGCGCCGACCACCCTCCCCGGCCTCGCACGGAGCTCGCCGTCGGGGGGCACGCGTTGCCGCCTCGAGCCACCCCTCCGCCACGCGTCCGGCCATGGAGGGCGTCGGAGGAGCTCCAGAGAAACACCTTTGGGCTACAAATAGCCTCTGCGCCCCCTCCTAGCCCTTCATCTCCACCCTCACACCCCCCACACAAAACACACACGTGCACGCCGGCGCAGACACGACGGCCGCCCTCCGCTCGCCGCTTCACGGTGAGTAACCCCAACGCCGCACCGCCCGTTCCTTCGCCCCCGCCCCCCCCCCCCACACACACTCTCTCTCCCTGCTTCCCGCACTTTTAGGCCAAGCGCGGCCGGCCGCAGTGCGCGCCACCGCACTCCGGTGAGCCGCCGGCCGCCTCGGCCTTCCTCTCCCCGCGCACGGGCACGTCGTGCATTCTGCGCTACCCATGGGCCATGCGCGAGCCAGAGCCAGGGCCTAGGGGTGCCCTGCTGTCCTCCGCCCGCCGCCTGAGCTCCGGCGAGCTCAGGCCGCCGCCTCACCCCGTCGCGCTGTGCCAGAGCATGGCCAGACTCCTCGCCGCGCCGCCTGCTACCCCCACGCCAAGTTCTAGCCTTCCCGTAGCCTAGGATGGCCGGCGCGCTCGACTCCGGCGAGCGCCCCTGCCTCCGTCGCCCCATGCCGCCGTGCACCACCACCCCTCCCAGCTGGCACAGGCGTGGCATCGCGTGGCTGCCACGCTGGCCACGGCCCCACGCGCCAGTGACTGGCCGCGCCATCGCAGCCGCCACCTCCCTTTCCCTCCCCTCCGTGCGCCCGGTCCACGTGAACCGTAGACCCAGCGGGCCGCTGGTCCATGGACCATGGTCCACGGTCCACAGCACAGTGACCAGCGCGGGTCCGCGACCCCTGGGCCCGTCTGTCTGCCTCTCTTTACCCAGGAAAATTGCTAGGTACATCCGGCTTAGTGCACACAAGAAGTTAGTTCTTCACCTTGAGCTTTCCAAAAATTCTCAAAAATAATTTCTAAGCCTAGAAATACCTTTTTCTCCCAAAAACCATACTCAGAACTCCTAGAATAAAATATTTCCCTTATAGGGCTAAATCCACTTAAATAGCAAAGCCACTCTTTTAACACTTGATTGGTGTATTGATCTGTGTCATTAACTCGCAGACTCTGACCCCGAAAATGACGCCGAGGATCCCGACTACGAAGAGGAAGCAGGGAGTGACCCCGACGCAGGGCAAGGCAAGTCCGGCCAATAATAATAACTATGCAAAACTACTTCTATTACATGAGCATGCAATGATGATTAATTTTGAAAACTGGCACTTATTTACACTATTTATTTTGAAAGATCGGGGAGTGGAAGGGTAACCCCGATGGGGACTCTATCCTAAGAGCCACTCTGGATCGCCACTAAGGACCGAATCTTTCCATTGCTTAGTACAGCTCCACATGCCAAAAAGGCATAGCCTTCGGAAATGCCTATTTATGTGAGGCCTTGATCCACACCCGGCTAGCCAGCCTTGGTAACCTGTCCCAAGGGGCCACGGTTGGGCACCGGAGCTATTGGAGACAGACCCCGATAGAGGGCTGGGTCAGGTCGGTACGAGTCGCAGGTGACAGGGTCGGTCAGACCTGGTGGCAAGATTGCCACGATAAATATTTCTGATGCATCAATACCCCGGGAAGGTCCTTTTGTGGACATGCGCGACTCCTACTTAGGCCCTAGTAGATTCCGTGGACAAAACTAGGGATAGGCTGTCTAGAGATAGACGCTGGTGGGAAAGGATCTCGTAGGGCAGTACTGCCTAAGTACACGGTACGGGCTGACCGAATGCGGAACAGAGAAGTACGACCTCTGCGGAGCGAAGAATCTATCTGGATAGCCGAGACTCTTGGAAAGAGTCTAATTGGTTAAAGTCCCCGACGATTAGATCACACTGAATATAATGTGACCCGCGGACTCTCCTTACCGTAGCTTGATAAACACTTTTGTTCACTAATCGGGGCTGGCAGGGAGGTTATGCCCCTCTAAGATCAAACTTATAAAATTCATAAAATTACTATGGGTCTTGCTTAGTACCCCTGTCAGGAGTGCTCGCCCTTGCTTCCCCTTCATACCAGAGGAGTTCGCCGAGTACGGGGCGGACAACGAAGGTCCAGAATGGTGACGTGCTCATCCGCGATGCTGGAGCTCTACGTAGTATCAGTAGCTTTATACTTTTTGAATAATGCGGAGGCCTTGAAGCCCGCTTGTAAACCCTTATACAAACTGTACATTGATGTTAGTTATCAATAAAAGCTACTCAGTGTTGGTTTTTGACACCCCTTGAGCGGAATTACTTGTATTGAGATTATTCCAGGATTAATGCAAGTACTTTGGGAGACCCGTAATGCGGGCGCTCACCACATTTGTTCTATTATTTGAGCATCTAAACGGCTTCAAATAAAAAACCTTTCAACTACAAAATTGTATATCTATTCAAACGTACAAATTTCGTATAAATCTTTTCTTCATCTGAAACCATATTCAAAAGCTACAAAATTCAGAATACAATCTGAGATTCAAATTACTAGAGCGGTAATAAGCGTGGGAAACAAAACATCAAAATTTTTTACCTCTAAATGACCTCAAATCAAAAAACATTCAACTACAAAGTTGTAGATCTCTTTGAAACATACACATTTCGTATAAAGCTTCTTCCAATCCATATGCAAGAGTTACGAAATTTAGAATGCAATCTGAAATTTAAATTACAAGAGCAGGAACAAAGGTGGGATACAGAACATTGAAATTTTAGACATCTAAATGACCTCAACTCAAAAAACATTCAACTATAAAGTTGTAGATCTCGTGAAAACTTATAGATTTGGTATAAAGTTTCTCTCAAACTGAGACCATATACAAGAGTTATGACGGTCATTCTAAGTGTCGCGTTTTGAGCTGCTTAGGGTGACTATTCGAAGAGAAAATATTGCAGCGCTGCCTGTTGCACCGCTTCGAATGACTTAAATAAACGGAGCATTTTGGGCTAGTTCGTATAGACTGATTAGGATAATGGTCTCTGCAGTAATTTTTATCAAAGCAGTTTTGTCCGGTTGAATGACCAAATAATAATCATGCAATTTGGGTTTATATCTTAATTCTGTTTTAGTTGTGATTCAGTTGCAGGGCCCCAACCCATGATTTCACAGTGATCATGTGAAGGAAGCTGCACGAAGAAGAGGGTGTCAACATCGTTGTCGTGCATTATCCGGCAACTGACGATGTCGCCGATCACATGCTGACAACGATGCTGGTGGTGATGATGAAGGGTATGAAGTGTTTCCTTGTCACGTAGGTGGTGACGACATGATCATGTTGGAGACCAGCATCTGCTCGATTGATGGCGGTGGTCCGGCAAAGGACCCCATGCTCTCCACCCACTGCTCGCTCGATCAGACCGATCTGGACATTGTAAATAAAATCACAACAAATGAGAGAGAACACAAAGAAATAAAACAACCTTTTGGCTAGCGAAACGATGAGGATTGAAGATGATGAAGAGCGAAAGAAAAATAACAGCTGCTCTGCTTTGCAAGGGGCCAGGGAAGTTAAGAGGGGAGAGTGACCAGTTTGACGTTATAGGCGAAAGAAAATACAACTCCTGGTTGCTAGGCAAGATGAGAGTTACAACTTGCAGTGCAAAATGAAGTCGTTGGACTAAATTAAGGAGTTAAGATTCCATGCTTTCACTTCTCTCTCGATCTTTCACGACTAGAATCGCATCTTTTCCTCAGCGTTTCAATTAGCTGGCCGACGGTTAATAGCTAACCGTGAAAGTTTATGACTAATGACCGAGAGCGAATAGTATTTGGTCGGTGATTCCTCGTTGGCGATTGTTTGTCACAGATTCACTGTTACTCTCGGCAATAACTTGGATAATCCTGTGACCCCGTCGGCCACTAGTCTGATAAATTGGTAAAGCTGCTTAGTCCCGTCGGCCATCTGCCGGAGACGCTCGGCAAAAGATGCAATTCTAGTTGTGTCTGTGAATGCATATGAATGCAGTTCAAATTCTAGAACCGAAAATTTTAGACGGTTCAAATTAACACCAGTTAGTATATGATATATATGTGCTGGTTCGCAGATGCACCGACACATTTGTGTGATTTCTCGTGCCTGTGTTTGTTTGAGCCGATGCGAATGAGTAAAATGCATTAACTATTTGTATCGGCTCAATATCACATAACTGTATTGTTGCATTAACTATTTCTCGTGCCTGTATGTAATGCTACTAAAAAAACATGTATGCAAACACAATATCACACAAACACAATACCAAAGCTTCGTTGGCAACGATGAAGGATGCAGTTGGATCGGTAAAAGCATGGTAAATGATTTAGTCTATTGCTGGCTCTATACAACTACAACGTCATACAAAGCCAATTATATAGCCAACTCATATAGTGGCTTGGCTATTAGGTTGGTTATGGGAAGGACTTTATCTAAGATACAAATAGTTAATGCGTCAGCAGGTCCATTATGGATACATCTATGTAGTCATTTTATCAATCTTCACATATAAATTATATGGGAACATATATACCAAATATATAAACGGTACAGTACTTTATCAAGATGTCAAGAAAAGGTTCAGTTTATTATCGACGCTCCAACAGCCAAAGCCATGGCATTCCCAAAAAGGAAAAACCAAAGGCATGGCCCATCACTACCGCACCCCCCCCCCCCCCCCCACCCCAAAAAAAAAAATCACCGCCGGTTTTGGAGTGCCGATGGGAAATGGCGGAAGTGATAATCCGATGTTCACCATCGGTTTGCACACTGGTGGCGAAAATCGGATTATCACTGTTGGTTTGTTTCCTAAACCGGCAGTGGTAGCCAAATTATCACGGACAGGAAGACTACCAACCGGCAATGATCTATATTTTGAAATAAGCAAACATTGTGTTTGCATACATGTTTTTTTAGTAGCATTACATACGTATCTCAGACATGAAGTTATACATACACACACATATCTCTCAATTTTCATATGCATACCTCAAAGAATCGTACATGTATTCCAAAAAGGAATGACACTGCACAGTTTTTATACAAAGTATATTGCATTCACATGCTCAGGATTAAATCTTTTGACTATCTGATAATGAAAAATTACAAGCCCTCGCTAGAGGACTACTTAGAACACAAATTGCCATTCTAACTTGACCATCCCTAGCTCTATCTCTCTTCCTTTCTATATCCACAAAATGTACCTCTCATTAATAACAGCAGTTTCATCATTTCTAGAACGAAAAATGAGGACGTTTGTGAAGGTGGTGGTGGTGATCCTGTTCAGGACATTTGTGAAGGTGGTGGTGGTGATCCTGATGATGATGGCACCTCAGCAGATCATATGCTCTCGAGTCTAATCAGTGGTGCCATAGCTGGTGAAATTAAAGATGGCAGTGGTGAGGAACCAAATGAGTCAGCAAAGCAATTTTTCAAATTGATGGAAGAAGCCAAGACCGCACTGTATCCAGGTTGCAAGGAGGCTACCAAAATATCTTTTATTGTGAGGCTATATCTGATTAAGTGCATGTGTGGTATTAGCAACAAAGGTATAGAGCAATTACTGAATTTATTCTGCCGTGTGCTCCCTGATAATCATTGTATCCCAACAACCTTTGAACAAGTTCGAAAGGTAGTAAGGGACCTTGGCTTGCACTACCAAAAGATTCATGCCTGTGTTAATGATTGTGTATTATTCCATAGAGAAGAGTACGAGAACTTGAACAAATGTCCAAAATGTGGAGAGAGTAGGTGGAAAGGTGATTTGGATGGTGGTGGTGATGGTAGCACTGCTGGTGGATCTAAAAAGAAGCCGGTACCTCGTAAAATACTGAGGTATCTTCCAGTTACCCCTCGACTGAAAAGATTGTATATGAACGAGACCACTTCGAAGCATATGCGTTGGCACAAGGAAGAATTGGTGGAAGATGGGAAAGTGCGGCACCTAGCTAACTCAAGGGCATGGAAGCACGTAGATGAGAAGTATGAGGCATTTGCTGCTGATCCATGTAGTGTTAGGCTCAGACTTGCATCTGATGGCTTCAATCCATTTGGGATTGAGGACCCAGTGTGTCCGAGGACCGGTGGATGGTCGCTTCCTGGTGTGATGAGTGATTGACAACGTGGTGTGGATTGACGTTTCCCTTGGCTCAAGTATTGCAGGTGTAGAATGCGGCTTGGTTGCATTGGTGCAGGTGAAGAACAGGCGCGAAAGGTCTTAGCCATGGCAGGCCTCCGAGGAGCGGAGAGACAAGTAGGCTTGGTTCGAGGGACCCGATGGCCGGTGGATCAAGTGCGGTTCACATGCTGGCAAGAACGAGCAAGGGGACGTGGTTCCGGTGCGAGGTAGCGGCTCACAACCGAAGCTCGTACGCGGACGAGAAGCCGGCGCAAGGTGGCGGCTAACAACCGAAGTTTGCGCGCGGGGTTTGGTGATTTGGCCACAAAATCATCGGTGGACGGTTTCCCTTGGTTTGGGCCTCAAAACCAAGGACCGAGGACTCGACGAGGCGGACTTGGGCAGCTGGGCCTGTGTGGGCTGACAGGGGCGGTTTAACCGCCCCCTAGGGCCGGTTTAACCGCCCCCCCCCTGGGCTGGCCCAAGAACGGCGTCGAGGAGCTTCGATCCGGAGGACACGCGGCGTGACTGCAAGGCTTGCGTCGGAGGGAAGCTAGCTTGCAGTGGAAGGTGCCCGAGCCGGAAAATATCTGAAGATCAAATGTCAAATTTGCCCCTGAGGGGTATGTATCACTTAGGGGTAGTTTAGTCTTTAGGACACCACCACTTGGACTACTAATAGGCCCCTTCAGGGCTGGTGGCTGTTATCTCTCTAGTTATCTCTTTAGGTTTTACTTTGAACTTGTTTTCCCCTTCATCCCCTCCACCTAGAACTACTTCGAATCATTCCTAGTTTGTATAGGTGAATTCATGGTTATGTGATTGAGTTTGTGCTGCTCATCTTTGTGCCATGATTTGATTTCCCGAGCTCCCTTTCCTTTTTCTATTTTCGTGGGTATTTTCGGAGCTATTTTTGGGGGATTTTCGTTCTTCTTGTTCTAGGGCGTTTTCTCTCGGATTTCTTTGGGGGATTCACGTATGAGTGCCTTGTGCCTCTTTTGCTGGTGATCCCTTGCCCCCAAACGCCGAGAATCGCTCTGGATTTGAGATTTTCGGGATGAACTCGAGGTCATGGTGTTCTTCGCGAGATCTGCGATTCCGGGAGTTGTACTGAGTTAGAGGCCGAGATCTTTTGGGAAAACACTCCACTGGAGGTCTAGATCATCTGACCAAAATCTCGCCTCAAGAGCTCAAGCGGTTTGGGAGATCCACTTTTGTTTTGACTTTTTCCCGAGGCTCCCAGGCCCGGGCGGTTTAACCGCCCCCCCTGGCCGGTTTAACCGCCCCCCCTGGGTGTGTTAGATCGAGCCGAGTTTCGGGTCGTTTTGGTGTTCGTTTCGATTGGTTCGAGTTCCGCTGCTCGTTTCTTGTTCCTAGGGTCAGTAGCTTGACAGTGGCTACGTGATCTTGGCAAGATTGCTCTCGGAGGTTTCGGAGTTGATTTGGGAGAATAGCCGGATTGTTTGGAAAGAATTTTTATCGGCTCCCATTCACTCCCCCCCTCTCTGGTCGCCGTTTCGGTCCTTCAATTGGTATCAGAGCCGGTTACGGGTCTTTGCGACTCTAACCAGTCTAAGATCCAAAGATGGCGTACCAAGATCGGGGTTCCGGGCCTCCGCACTTCGATGGGAAGAACTACCCGAACTGGGTTGCGCGTATGGGCGCTTTCTTGCGAGGCAAAGGAAAGTTGCTGTGGGATGTGACGAAAGATGAGAACTATGTCAATCCCACCAACTTAGATGCCCAGGATGCAAAGGATAGATTTGAGGCGAATGCCCGAGCTGTTGACTACTTGTTCCGTGCTTTGTCTGCCGAGGAGTTTGAGCGTGTTTTGGGCGAGGACCTAGCTTGCCAGATCTGGCAGAAGCTCAAGGTAGCCCACGGTGGTGATAGCCATGTCAAGGCTAGGCTTTTCTCGATGTACAGGAGAGAGTATGAGAACTTTGCTCATTTGCCAGGAGAGTCTGTTGATGCTTTGTTTCAGCGTTTCACTTCGATTGTCAACAACATGAAAGCCAACATTACCGTGCTCCCATACTCGGATCATGACCGAGCTATCAAGCTCCTGCAAGCACTTGATAGATCCGTGTGGGGTGCCAAGGTTGAGGCGATCATGGAGTCGGCAAACTATGAGACTCTTTCTGTTGATGAGCTTTTCTCGAAGTTGAAGTCTTCCGAGGTTGACAGGCAGTTGCTTGCCAAGGCTAAGAGTCCGACTGATCCCCATAGTCTGGCTCTAGTCGGTGGCTCTGGATATGGACATGCTAACACTCCTAGACACTTTGCTTTGTCTTCTCTTGTGTCCCTTCCAGATGAAGAGTATGAGGTGCTGAGCGAGGAGGATCTCGCGTTGCTCACGAGGAGGTTCGAGCGGATGTACCAGAACCGCAAGGGTTCGAGGCGTGCGGGGAGTACGTGCTACAGATGCGGGAAGATGGGCCACTTCATCGCCGAGTGCCCCGAGGAGATCAAGAACGACTACAACCGCAAGCACCGCCCGCGAGACGACCACAAGCACCGTCCCAAGGACGAGTACCGCTCCAAGAACAAGAACAAGGACGAGAGAAGATCCAAGAACAAGCACGGTGGACACAAGAAGCACAGATCTCGAGCGATGGTGGCTGATGCGAGCGACATCGACACAAGCTCCACCAACACGTCGTCAAGCTCAAGCAGTGAAGATGAAGACCGCGGCCACCGCAAGGAGAAGAAGAGCTTGAACCGCAACTTCAACGGCATCTCCTTCGCCGCCGTCGACTACTGCACCATGGCGCACGACTCCGTGAAGAGCAAGGACGACTCCGACTCCGACTCCGAGGATGAGGTATTGACAGATCCCACCTCTTTGCGTCAGGAGATTGCTAGGTTAGAGCAGTTGGTCGATAACCGCGATGATGTGCTTAGGAAGACCAACAAGGAGAAGAGGGAGTTTAGGTCCTTGCTAGGAGAGTCCAAGGATAGAGTGGCTGAGCTTGAGACCTTGCTTTCTGAGACTGGAAAGAAGGCCATGGAGTTTGAGTCTTTGCTTTGCGAGTCTAGGGAGAGAGCAGCTTCGCTTGAGTCTGAGATTGCTGTTTTGAAAGATGCTCCTCTTGTGTCTGATGAGGTAGAATGCTCGTTCTGTGATGTGCATATTGCTGATCTTGTTGTGCTTAAGGAGAAACACATGAACTGCTTGGATGAACTAGAGAGTGCTAGAGTTGAGCTTGCTGAGTTGAAGTCTAGGTCATCTTTGCTAGGTGCTTGTACTTCTTGTCCTGCTTTGCATGCTCAGTTGCTTGAATCACGCACCATGATTAGTTCACTTGAAGCACAACTTAAATCTCCCATTGCAAATTCCTGTTCTGCTTGTGATGTTGTTGCTTTAAGAATGTTGAGCTAGAACAGTGTGTGAATAGATTGCAAGATGAGAATGATGAGCTGAGACAGTGTTTGGGTTGGTTGTCTGGTCGTGAACCTCAGCTCAAGATGTTGATTGCTAGTTTCAAGAGAGCTGATGGTTGTGGTCTTGGTTCTGAGAAGGTTGGTGAGAGTAGTGGTGAGAGAGAGAGAGATCCAGAGAGCTCCACCGCAAACATTCCCACAAACCCACCAAAAACCATTCTCAAGAACACCTTCACACCCAAACCAAACCACCTGCTGAACAAGCTTGACACCACTCCAGATCCTCCCAAGTTTCCACCTAAGTCAGAGAACTTTCAGAGGAGAGTGACCTTTGTGAGGAGTGGGGTTTACCAGCCGAGAGAGAGGGCACAGCCGAGAGAAACCCCAAAGCCAAAGCCAGTCCGCTTCCATTGTGAGCATTGTGGAAGGGATGGACACCTTGAGGAGTTCTGTTGGAGGAAGAAGAGGGAGGTGAGAAGAGAGAAGGAGGTGGGGAACAGGGACAGGTACTACTCTTCTCGTAGTGTGCCTGTGTCTCGTTCACCCTGGCCGAGAGGCGACGCTTTTGTGCGTACAGTTCCTGTGGTTGCTAGTCGTGGTGTTCCTGTTGTTCGTGAGTTTGCTAGGCGGCCTCCGTTTCGCGGTCAGTTTGGTTCAGGGAGGTTCGACCGTAGCTTTGAGGCTAGGAGAGAGTCTAGGCCACGTTTTCCCCCGCGTGGTGCTAGAGGTCCGATGGTGAGAGACGAGAGGGTGTCACGCGGTAGAGTTGATTTTGCTAACCCTTCTTTTGAGCAGATGGCCCGACACTGGTTTGACTCGTTCTGTGCTAACCCCAGTGTCGAGTCATTTGCTCATTCTCGTTCTCGGTTCTGATTGTGCAGGTGGGAGGCTTGGAGAACTTTTGGTTGATGGATTCTGGCTGCTCGAGACATATGACAGGTAATGGTAAGTGGTTCTCCAGTCTCACCCCGGTGGTGTCCAGGCAGTACATCACTTTCGGGGATAAGGGTAGAGGTAGAGTGTTGTCCGAGGGTGCTATTCAGGTGAGCGACACTTTCATGTTGAAGCGGGTTGCACTTGTCAAGAATCTTGGTTTCAATTTGCTCTCAGTTTCTCAGCTTCTTGATGAGGGTTATGAGGTTCGCTTTAAGCGTGGTGATTCGAAAATTCTTGATTCTCGAGGTGACCTTGTGTGTATGATCATTCCTGAGGGACAGATTTTTCGTGCTGATTTTTCTCGATCTTTTGGTCCTTCACGGTGTTTGATCGCTGGTACTTCTTCTGAGCTTTGGAAGTGGCATAGGAGATTGGGTCATGTGAGCTTTGATTTACTCACACGCTTGAGTGCTCTTGACCTTATCCGAGGATTGCCCAAGCTCAAGTTCGAGAAAGATTTGGTTTGTGCACCTTGTAGACATGGAAAAATGGTTGCTGCTTCTCACCCACCTTTGACAGATGTTATGACTGAGCGTCCAGGGGAGCTTTTGCACATGGATTTGGTTGGCCCCGCTCGAGTTCGTTCAGTTGGTGGGAAGTGGTATGTTCTTGTGGTTGTTGATGACTTTTCTCGGTATGCGTGGGTGTTCTTTCTGGCGTCGAAGGATGAGACTTTTGATTTTGTTCGAGATCTGATTTTGAGGTTGAAAAACGAGAGTAATGGTGGTGCCATGAGAGCTATTCGTAGCGACAATGGTACGGAATTTAAGAACACTCGTTTTGATGCCTTCTGTCGTGATCTTGGTCTCGAACATCAATACTCTTCGCCATATGTTGCTTGTCAGAATGGTGTTGTTGAGAGAAAGAATAGAACACTTTGTGAGATGGCTAGGACGATGCTAGATGAGCATAGGACTCCTAGGAAGTATTGGGCAGAAGCGGTGAACACAGCTTGCTATGTTTCGAATCGGATTTTCCTTCGTGCTTTCAAGAAGAAAACTTGCTATGAGCTTTTCCATGGTCGTTCCCCCCGTGTGAGTCACTTTCGGGTTTTTGGTTGCAAGTGTTTCATCTTGAAGAAAGGAAATTTGGACAAGTTTGAGTCTCGTTCGATGGATGGAATTTTTCTTGGTTATGCTAATCATTCTCGAGCATATCGTGTGCTCAATCTTGAAACTAACCAAATCATGGAGACTTGCGAAGTCACCTTCGACGAGACCATTCCGTGTAGCTCTTCTGCTTTTGAGTGTGCAGGTGATGATGACTTGGGACAGCCCATCTTTGAGGAAGAACAGCCTGATGATGAAGATGATGAGGAATTTCAGGCACCGTGTGGAGATCGTGTACCTTCTACTTCCACTACTACCACGACGTTCGACGACGGCCCTTCTGCTACACCTTCGTCGAGTCGCGCTCCAGATCGAGTTCAAGTGGAAGCTGATGTTGAGGGGGAGGCAATCTCGAGGCGAGAAGCTCCCCGGCTGGTACAGAGGGATCATCCACCTTCGAAGATCATCGGGAACATGGATGAACGCACTACACGGTCGAGGTCACAGAACATCTCTCATTATGCTCATTCTGCTTTTGTCGCGTCTTTTGAGCCCAAAAATGTTGGACACGCTTTATCTGATTCCGATTGGGTCAATGCCATGCATGAAGAGCTTGAAAACTTTGAGAGAAATCAGGTGTGGAAGTTAGTAGAACCACCTCCAAATTGCCATCCCATAGGAACCAAGTGGGTATTCAAGAACAAGAGGGATGAGAGTGGTGAGATTGTGAGAAACAAAGCGAGGTTGGTTGCTCAGGGGTTTTCGCAGCAGGAGGGGATAGATTATGAGGAGACATTTGCTCCTGTTGCCCGTTTGGAGGCAATTCGGATCCTTCTAGCATTTGCAGTTGCTAAAGGGTTCAAATTGTACCAAATGGATGTGAAGAGTGCCTTCTTGAATGGGGTGATCGAGGAAGAAGTGTATGTGAGGCAGCCCCCGGGTTTTGAGAGTGAGAGATACCCACACCGAGTGTACAAACTCCACCGAGCTTTATATGGCCTAAAGCAAGCACCCAGAGCGTGGTATGGTAGATTGAGAGGGTTCTTGCTTAGCAAGGGGTTTGTGATGGGGAAGGTTGATAAGACGCTCTTCTTGCTGAGAAATGGCAAAGATCTTTTAATCGTTCAGATTTACGTGGATGATATCATTTTTGGTGGCTCTTCTCATGATCTTGTTGCCAAGTTTGCAGATGATATGAGCAGGGAATTTGAGATGTCGATGATGGGAGAGTTGCAGTTCTTTCTCGGGCTGCAGATCAAGCAAACCAAGGATGGGACGTTTGTGCACCAAAGCAAGTACACCAAGGACATTCTCAAGAAATTCGACATGAGCGACTCCAAGCCGATGACTACGCCGATGAGTACGACTACAGCTTTGGATGCGGATGAGGACGGAGAACCAGTGGACCAGAAGGAGTACCGGAGCATGATCGGCTCCCTCCTCTACTTGACGGCGACGAGGCCGGACATACAGTTCAGCGTGTGTCTGTGCGCTCGTTTTCAGGCTTCACCGAGGACTTCACATCGTCAGGCCGTCAAGAGGATTTTCAGGTATCTCAAGTTTACTCCTGAGCTGGGTCTTTGGTATTCTGCCGATTCCACTCTTGCACTTCATGGTTTTTCTGATGCGGATTTTGCTGGATGTCGTGTTGATCGCAAGTCTACTTCTGGTCAGTGTCAGTTTCTTGGATCGTCTCTTGTGTCTTGGTCTTCTCGCAAGCAGTCTAGCGTAGCCCAATCCACCACTGAAGCCGAGTATGTTGCTGCTGCTAGCTGTTGTTCTCAGTTGCTTTGGATCACATACACCTTGAGAGATTTTGGCTTAGACATGTCCCATGTTCCACTTCTTTGTGATAGCACCAGTGCCATAAGCGTAGCCAAAAATCCCGTGCTTCATTCCAAAACCAAACACATAGAAGTGAGGTACCACTTTCTGAGAGATCATGTAGAGAAAGGTGATATTGAGCTTGCCCATGTTTCTACCCAAAACCAGCTTGCAGACATTTTCACTAAGCCACTTGACCAAGTTACCTTCACCCGCTTGCGAGGAGAACTTGGTGTGTGTGCAGTTTACTGAGCTGAGTTTTGGAGGCTTCTCTTGTAGCATATGTATATTTGTGTACCATCTTTGTATCTTGATGTATATTTTTCTTGCTTTTGTATCTTGATTTCATCTTTTGTATCATATCTTAGGATGAGCTTCTCCTATATGCAGTGATTGGTACAACTTGCTACATTTTAGAGTTTAGGCAGGCTGGCTAGGGATTGATTGGATGGATGGCTATGCTCTTGATGGTCTTGATATATATTCTATTGAGATAGTCTCTTTTCGAATTAAAATGACAAACTGAACTTAATTCCTACACCCATGAGTAAATGCCTTTGCATGTCTTGTTTGAGCCGAAATGGCTATATCTTGCTTAAGATCATGTTAGGGTGTGATATTCTTTTCAATTGGGTCAAAGACCTTTGTCATTGTAAATGTTTAGCCCATGCTTTATCTTGTGGAGGAGCATAAGCTTCTTTCTGTCGCAAAGACATTTCATGTACCATGCTTAACTTGAAAATCTTGAAAAATGAGATGTCTATGCATGAAAGAAGAAAGTTGAGAAAAAGATATATTTGCAGAAATTATGCTCATGTCTCTATGCTTTCACCATTGCACACACTTGCACACATGGGTGCTAAGCGGTTGCATGTTGTTTGCCGGAGAAGTCTCCCATGAGAAGTGAACACATGGCTCCGTGCTTTGACATGACATGAGGTAGAACTTGGGCGTTTATGATGATCTTTTGTCAAGAATGCTTGTCCTTTCATGATTTTGGTGAGATGAAGTTTATTTTTGCTTAAACAATCCATGGTTAGGACTTTGCTCATGCGGTGACATTTTTGATAAAAATCCACAATTTGCTCATGGCTTTGTCAATTGGATATATGTCTTCACCTTCTTGATGGCAATGCCCGTGTGACATGATGAACTAGCTTGTATGCCTCTTCTCTAACTTGTAGCATTTTGTATTGCTCATTGTATATTTGAGAAGCTTGTAGTTGCATTTTGTACATTTTTGCCTTGATGTGTGCATTGTCAACAAGGGGGAGAATTTCTGGAGCATTTGGCAAGGGGGAGTCGCTGCTGAATTTAGAAGAAAGCTTTTGCTCTAGAATTTGTCGAAATTGTGTGAGAGGTTGAAAGTTTTGCCCAAATGAGGTTTTCTGAAAATTTGTGAAGTTTCTGAGAGTTTGATCATTGGAATATCTTGCTGGGCATATTTGGAAGGTTTTCAAGTTGGAACGGCATTGTTGCGAGTTGTTTTGTGAAATTTTGGCCTTTTCCACTTTGGTCATCTGCCAGGGGCGGTTTAACTGCCCCCCCTGGGCGGTTTAACCGCCCCTGTGCTGAGAGCACAAGGTTTGTGATGGTTTGAGCCATTTTCGAGTGATTTTCGCACGCACAAGTTCACTTGTTCAGGGGGAGTTGCATCTTTGCAGGGGGAGTGCTTTGAGAGTCCTGAAAAGTGAGTTGGAGGATTTGAAGTTTGTGATTTGTGCTTTGTGCTTTTGCTCTTTTGCCGATGGTGTTGAGCCCTTTCGCTTCTTCTTGAAGGGTCGGCGTTTCTGGAGCTTTCTCTTGCAGAGTGACTTTGTTCTCGGCTTGTTCTTGCTTTTAGTCACTTGCTTGAGTCTTGTTTTCGATTTCTTTTATATTTTCTTCATATCAATTGGTTACTATGTGTGTGTTGTCAATGCACTCATCAAGGGGGAGATTGAGGACCCAGTGTGTCCGAGGACCGGTGGATGGTCGCTTCCTGGTGTGATGAGTGATTGACAACGTGGTGTGGATTGACGTTTCCCTTGGCTCAAGTATTGCAGGTGTAGAATGCGGCTTGGTTGCATTGGTGCAGGTGAAGAACAGGCGCGAAAGGTCTTAGCCATGGCGGCCTCCGAGGAGCGGAGAGACAAGTAGGCTTGGTTCGAGGGACCCGATGGCCGGTGGATCAAGTGCGGTTCACATGCTGGCAAGAACGAGCAAGGGGACGTGGTTCCGGTGCGAGGTAGCGGCTCACAACCGAAGCTCGTACGCGGACGAGAAGCCGGCGCAAGGTGGCGGCTAACAACCGAAGTTTGCGCGCGGGGTTTGGTGATTTGGCCACAAAATCATCGGTGGACGGTTTCCCTTGGTTTGGGCCTCAAAACCAAGGACCGAGGACTCGACGAGGCGGACTTGGGCAGCTAGGCCTGTGTGGGCTGACAGGGGCGGTTTAACCGCCCCCCAGGGCCGGTTTAACCGTCCCCCCCTGGGCTGGCCCAAGAACGGCGTCGAGGAGCTTCGATCCTGGAGGACACGCGGCGTGACTGCAAGGCTTGCGTCGGAGGGAAGCTAGCTTGCAGTGGAAGGTGCCCGAGCCGGAAAATATCTGAAGATCAAATGTCAAATTTGCCCCTGAGGGGTATGTATCACTTAGGGGTAATTTAGTCTTTAGGACACCACCACTTGGACTACTAATAGGCCCCTACAGGGCTGGTGGCTGTTATCTCTCTAGTTATCTCTTTAGGTTTTACTTTGAACTTGTTTTCCCCTTCATCCCCTCCACCTAGAACTACTTCGAATCATTCCTAGTTTGTATAGGTGAATTCATGGTTATGTGATTGAGTTTGTGCTGCTCATCTTTGTGCCATGATTTGATTTCCCGAGCTCCCTTTCCTTTTTCTATTTTCGTGGGTATTTTCGGAGCTATTTTTGGGGGATTTTCGTTCTTCTTGTTCCTAGGCGTTTTCTCTCGGATTTCTTTGGGGGATTCACGTATGAGTGCCTTGTGCCTCTTTTGCTGGTGATCCCTTGCCCCCAAACGCCGAGAATCGCTCTGGATTTGAGATTTTCGGGATGAACTCGAGGTCATGGTGTTCTTCGCGAGATCTGCGATTCCGGGAGTTGTACTGAGTTAGAGGCCGAGATCTTTTGGGAAAACACTCCACTGGAGGTCTAGATCATCTGACCAAAATCTCGCCTCAAGAGCTCAAGCGGTTTGGGAGATCCACTTTTGTTTTGACTTTTTCCGAGGCTCCCAGGCCCGGGCGGTTTAACCGCCCCCCCTGGCCGGTTTAACCGCCCCCCTGGGTGTGTTAGATCGAGCCGAGTTTCGGGTCATTTTGGTGTTCGTTTCGATTGGTTCGAGTTCCGCTGCTCGTTTCTTGTTCCTAGGGTCAGTAGCTTGACAGTGGCTACGTGATCTTGGCAAGATTGCTCTCGGAGGTTTCGGAGTTGATTTGGGAGAATAGCCGGATTGTTTGGAAAGATTTTTTATCGGCTCCCATTCACTCCCCCCCTCTCTGGTCGCCGTTTCGGTCCTTCAGGGATGTTGAATGTGACTTACACTACATGGCCAGTGATCCTAATTCCGTACAACCTGCCTCCTTGGTTGTGCTTCAAACAATCGTATTGGATGATGTCAATGCTAATTCATGGGCCTAAATCTCCGGGAATTAACATTGACGTATATTTGTAGCCTTTGATTGATGAGCTGAAAGACCTATGGGACAATGGAGTTACTACATGAGATGCAAAAAAGGAAACTTTCACTCTGCGTGCAATGCTTCTTTGGACAATCAATGATTTTCCTGCATATGCAATGTTGTCTGGTTGGAGCACAAAAGGCAAGTTTGCTTGTCCATACTGTCACAAGGACACTGATTACTTGTGGTTAAAATATGGTAGTAAGCATTGCTACATGGGCCATCGTCGTTTCCTGCCTGCGAACCACAGGTGGCGGAGGAACAAGGTCAGCTTCAATAACCAGGTTGAAACGAGGGGGACTCCAGTGCCCCTCACTGGTGCACAAGTCCTGGAGCAGTACCAGAGTTTCGAGCAAGTCACATTTGGAGCGGCTACATCGAGGAAGAGGAAGCAGAGAGATGAAGATAATAGATGGCACAACTAGAGGAAGAAGAGTATTTTCTTTGAGCTTCCTTACTAGCAGCATCTGCTTATATGCCATGATCTCAATGTTATGCATAATGAGAAGATTATATGTGAGAGCTTCATTGGGACTTTGCTCGAATTGGCTAAAAATAAGGATAGTGAGAAGGCTAGACTAGATATGAAAGATTTGGGTATAAGAAAGGATCAACACCCAGTGTTGGACAATAAAGGAAAATACACTTTGCCACAAGCGTTGTACAAGCTAGGGAATGATCAGAAGGATATTCTATGCAATTTTCTTCATGGTGTGAAGATGCTCGATGCTTGTGCCTCAAATATCAAGAGATGTGTTGATGTCAATGCTCGCAAGGTTTCTGGACTTAAAAGTCATGACTACCATATTATATTACAGAAACTGTTACCCTTGGTGGCGCGCCATATATTGCCAGAAGGAGTAGTGATCCCCATCATCGAGCTCAGCAGGTTTTTCAGTAAGGTATGTTCAAAGAACTTGATGAAACTGAGATGAATGTACTTACCCAATCGATTGGAGAGACCCTTTGTCGGCTTGAGATGATATTCCCTCCAGCATTTTTTGATATTATGATGCACTTACCAGTTCATATTGCTTGGGAGGCTGAACACGGGGGCCCTGGTTCTTGTAGATGGATGTATCCAGTTGAGAGGTACCTACGTACCCTAAAAGGCTTTGTGAGGAACAAAGTGTGCCCAGAGGGTTCAATAGCAGAGGGATACCTCTTGGAGGAGTGCCTTACATTCAGTTCTCGGTTCTTTGAAGGTGTTAGTACAAAGCTGAATAGGCCTGATCATTAAGAAAGCACCACTGTTAGTGAACCACCTGCTGGTCTAAGTGTATTTGCGAGCACGGACTGCACTAGGAAAAAAAGTAGTCATAAACATAATATGGAGATACCTTCTCGTGATCAGATGCTCAAGAGGATGCACTACATAATAACCAACTGTGATGAGGCCACTCCATTGATAAAGTAAGCTACATTTATTAATCTTTTCATTTGGTTCTTTAATTGTATGTGTTCACTATCTAAACTGAGATAAGTTTATTGTTTCATTTTTGTTGCAGTGAGCACATGGACGAATTGAGCAAGACCAACCCCAGTACTGCTGCTGCAAGGCACAAGCAACTTTTTGTACCATGGTTGGAGCATAAAGTGAGTCATATATATTTCTGTTCCGTTTAAATTAATCACAATTGAGTATGTTAACATTATTATATTCACAAATATTTATGATTGTAGATAAGGAAGCTACATGAAGAGAAAACGCAGATGATATGATATATTCACTAGCTCGTGGTCCTCACCAAGTAGTTACTACTATGAATAGATGTTCCATCAATGGGTTTTTTCTTCCGGACAACAGATGTAGAGAAGCATCTATCA
>CM027124.1:26267917-26370807 GCA_015476505.1 Urochloa ruziziensis
GGGGGCGGTTAAACCGCCCCTGCCAACCACACTGGCCCAGCTGCCCAAATTCGCCTCGTCGAGTCCTCGGTCCTTGGTTTTGAGGCCCAAACCAAGGGAAACCGTCCACCGATGATTTTGTGGCCAAATCACCAAACCCCGTGCGCAAACTTCGGTTGTTAGCCGCCACCTTGCGCCGGCTTCTCGTCCGCGTACGAGCTTCGGTTGTGAGCCGCTACCTCGCACCGGAACCACGTCCCCTTGCTCGTTCTTGCCAGCATGTGAACCGCACTTGATCCACCGGCCACCGGGTCCCTCGAACCAAGCCTACTTGTCTCTCCGCTCCTCGGAGGCCGCCATGGCTAAGACCTTTCGCGCCTGTTCTTCACCTGCACCAATGCAACCAAGCCGCATTCTACACCTGCAATACTTGAGCCAAGGGAAACGTCAATCCACACCACATTGTCAATCACTCATCACACCAGGAAGCGACCATCCACCGGTCCTCGGACACACCGGGTCCTCAATCTCCCCCTTGATGAGTGCATTGACAACACACACATAGTAAACAATGATATAAAGAAAATGTAAAAGAAATCGAAAACAAGACTCAAGCAAGTGACTAAAAGCAAGAACAAGCCAAATCAAAAGTCACTTAGCAAGAGAAAGCTCCAGAAACGCCGACCCTTCAAGATGAAGCGAAAGGGCTCAACACCATCGGCAAAAGAGCAAAAGCACAAAGCACAAATCACAAACTTCAAATCCTCCAACTCACTTTTCAGGACTCTCAAAGCACTCCCCTTGCAAAGATGCAACTCCCCCTGAACAAGTGAACTTGTGCGTGCAAAAAACACTCGAAAATGGCTCAAAACTTTACAACTCATGTGCACTCAGCACAGGGGCGGTTAAACCGCCCAGGGGGGGCGGTTAAACCGCCCCTGGCAGATGACCAATGCCAAAAATGCACAAACCAACTCACAACGATGCCGTTTCAACTTGAAAACCTTCCACATGTGCCCAGCAAGATTTTCCAATGATCAAACTCTCAGAAACTTCACAAATTTTCAGAAAACCACATTTGGGCAAAACTTTCAACCTCTCACACAATTTCGACAAATTTTAGAGCAAAAGCTTTCTTCTAAATTCAGCAGCAACTCCCCCTTGCCAAATGCTCCAGAAATTCTCCCCCTTGTTGACAATGCACACATCAAGGCAAAAATGTACAAAATGCAACTACAAGCTTCTCAAATATACAATGAGCAATACAAAATGCTACAAGTTAGAGAGGAGGCATACAAGCTAGTTCATCATGTCACACGGGCATTGCCATCAAGAAGGTGAAGACATATATCCAATTGACAAAGCCATGAGCAAATTGTGGATTTTTATCAAAAATGTCACCGCATGAGCAAAGTCCTAACCATGGATTGTTTAAGCAAAAATAAACTTCATCTCACCAAAATCATGAAAGGACAAGCATTCTTGACAAAAGATCATCATAAACGCCCAAGTTCTACCTCATGTCATGTCAAAGCACGGAGCCATGTGTTCACTTCTTATGGGAGACTTCTCCGGCAAACAACATGCAACCGCTTAGCACCCATGTGTGCAAGTGTGTGCAATGGTGAAAGCATAGAGACATGAGCATAATTTTCTGCAAATATATCTTTTTCTCAACTTTCTTATTTCATGCATAGACATCTCATTTTTCAAGTTTTTCAAGTTAAGCATGGTACATGAAATGTCTTTGCGACAGAAAGAAGCTTATGCTCCTCCACAAGATAAAGCATGGGCTAAACATTTATAATGACAAAGGTCTTTGACCCAATTGAAAAGAATATCACACCCTAACATGATCTTAAGCCAGATATAGCCATTTCGGCTCAAACAAGACATGCAAAGGCATTTACTCATGGGTGAAGGATTTAAGTTCAGTTTGTCATTTTAATTCGAAAAGAGACTATCTCAAAAGAATATATATATCAAAACCATCAAGAGCATAGCCATCCATACAAGCTATCCCTAGCCAGCCTGCCTAAACTCTAAAATGTAGCAAGTTGTACCAATCACTGCATATAGGAGAAGCTCAATCCTAAGATATGATACAAAAGATGAAATCAAGATACAAAAGCAAGAAAAATATACATCAAGATACAAAGATGGTACAACAGTATACATATGCTACAAGAGAGGCCTCCAAAACTCAGCTCAGAAAACCGCACACACACCAAGTTCTCCTCGCAAGCGGGTGAAGGGTAACTTGGTCAAGTGGCTTAGTGAAAATGTCTACAAGCTGGTTTTGGGTAGAAACATGGGCAAGCTCAATCTCAAAACACAAGCGCAATCAAAGCACAAATACAAAGCTCCCCCTGGAATGTGCAACCAAAATGCAAATCCAAGGTTCAATTTCAAACTACAATGTTCCCCTTGGAATGTGCAACCGAAATGCAAATCCAAGGTTCAGGTTCAATCATCAGCTCCTCTTGGAATGTGCAACTGAAATGCAAATCCAAGGTTCAGGTGCAAACTTCAAACTCCCATGATATGCACAATCAAAATGCAAACGCAGCAAACTCACAATCTCATGCAATCCAAAAGCTCTAAGCAAGATCCTCTCCTTTCCAAATCAAGTCGAGCAAGTACTCCCGATTAAATAAAGCGAGCTCCCCCTCAATCAAAGACACCTAGAAAAACTAGAAAAGGTGTACAAAAGCAAATGGAAAGCTTCATCATAAAAAGGAAGAGAAATCACAAATGAGCAAAATGCAACAAAAGATACCAACTAAAAGGATACCAGATAAACAAATGTACAATATGCTACACAAAACATAAAAATCATGATACAGGCACAAAGCAAGCCAAATATACACAGATGGACACAAGAGTGTACAAGGGATATACTCACAATACATAGTGTACAAGGGCCACATCGGGGCCATCCAAAAGGGTGTGGAGAACCATCAAACCTTGATCATGCAAAAGACCAAGAGTCACCAAGCTCATGTTCTCCATACCTCACACCTGCACAATCAAAAGCGAGAACGAGAACGAGCGAATGACTCGACACTGGGGTTAGCACAGAAAGAGTCAAACCAGTGTCGGGCCATCTGCTCAAAAGAGGGGTTAGCAAAATCAACTCTATCGCGTGAAACCCTCTCGTCTCTCACCATCGGACCTCTAGCACCACGCGGGGGAAAACGTGGCCTAGACTCTCTCCTAGCCTCAAAGCTACGGTCGAACCTCCCTGAACCAAACTGACCGCGAAACGGAGGCCGCCTAGCAAACTCACGAACAACTGGAACACCACGACTAGCAACCACAGGAACTGTACGCACAAAGGCGTCGCCTCTCGGCCAGGGTGAACGAGACACAGGCACACTACGAGAAGAGTAGTACCTGTCCCTGTTCCCCACCTCCTTCTCTCTTCTCACCTCCCTCTTCTTCCTCCAACAGAACTCCTCAAGGTGTCCATCCCTTCCACAATGCTCACAATGGAAGCGGACTGGCTTTGGCTTTGGGGTTTCTCTCGGCTGTGCCCTCTCTCTCGGCTGGTAAACCCCACTCCTCACAAAGGTCACTCTCCTCTGAAAGTTCTCTGACTTAGGTGGAAACTTGGGAGGATCTGGAGTGGTGTCAAGCTTGTTCAGCAGGTGGTTTGGTTTGGGTGTGAAGGTGTTCTTGAGAATGGTTTTTGGTGGGTTTGTGGGAATGTTTGCGGTGGAGCTCTCTGGATCTCTCTCTCTCTCACCACTACTCTCACCAACCTTCTCAGAACCAAGACCACAACCATCAGCTCTCTTGAAACTAGCAATCAACATCTTGAGCTGAGGCTCACGACCAGACAACCAACCCAAACACTGTCTTAGCTCATCATTCTCATCTTGCAAGCGATTCACACACTGCTCTAACTCAACATTCTTCAATGCAACAACATCACAAGCAGAGCATGAATTTGCAATGGGAGATTTCAGTTGTGCTTCAAGTGAACTAATCATGGTGCGTGATTCAAGCAACTGAGCATGCAAAGCAGGACAAGAAGTACAAGCACCTAGCAAAGATGACCTAGACTTCAACTCAGCAAGCTCAACCCTAGCACTCTCTAGTTCATCCAAGCAAGTCATGTGTTTCTCCTTAAGCACAACCAGATCAGCAATATGCACATCACAGAACGAGCATTCAACCTCATCAGACACAAGAGGAGCATCTTTCAAAACAGCAATCTCAGACTCAAGCGAAGCTGCTCTCTCCCTAGACTCGCAAAGCAAAGACTCAAACTCCATGGCCTTCTTTCCAGTCTCAGAAAGCAAGGTCTCAAGCTCAGCCACTCTATCCTTGGACTCTCCTAGCAAAGACCTAAACTCCCTCTTTTCCTTGTTGGTCTTTCTAAGCACATCATCACGGTTATCGACCAACTGCTCTAATCTAGCAATCTCCTGACGCAAAGAGGTGGGATCGGTCAATACCTCATCCTCGGAGTCGGAGTCGGAGTCGTAGTCGGAGACGTTCTTGTTGTTGGAGTCGTGCGCCATGGTGCAGAAGTTCATAGCGACCCCAGAAAGCCCGTTGAAGTTGCGGTTCTTGTGCTTCTTCTCCTTGCGGTGGCTGCGGTCTTCTTCCTCGCTGCTTGAGCTTGACGAGGTGTCGGTGTTCTCCTCCTTGTTCTTGTGCTTGGAGTGGTGCTTGTCCTTGGAGCGGTGCTTGTGCTCATCTCGCGGGCGGTGCTTGTGTTTCTTGATTTCCTCGGGGCACTCGGCGATGAAGTGACCCATCTTCCCGCATCTGTAGCACGTACTCCCGGCACGCCTCGAACCCTTGCGGTTCTGGTACATCCGCTCGAACCTCCTCGTGAGCAACGCGAGATCCTCCTCGCTCAGCACCTCATATTCTTCATCTGGAAGAGACACAAGAGAAGACAAAGCAAAGTGTCTGGAAGTGTTAGCCTGTCCATAACCAGAGCCACCGACTAGAGCCAGACTATGGGGATCAGTCGGACTCTTAGCCTTGGCAAGCAACTGTCTGTCCACCTCGGAAGATTTCAACTTCGAGAAAAGCTCATCAACAGAAAGAGTCTCATAGTTTGCCGACTCCATGATCGCCTCAACCTTGGCACCCCATACGGATCTATCAAGTGCTTGCAAGAGCTTGATAGCTCGGTCATGATCCGAGTATGGGAGCACGGTAATGTTGGCTTTCATGTTGTTGACAATCGAAGTGAAACGCTGAAACAAAGCATCAACCGACTCTCCTGGCAAATGAGCAAAATTTTCATATTCTCTGCGATACATCGAGAAGAGCCTAGCCTTGACATGGCTATCACCACCGTGGGCTACCTTGAGCTTCTGCCAGATCTGGCTAGCTAGGTCCTCGCCCAAAACACGCTCAAACTCCTCGGCGGACAAAGCACGGAACAAGTAGTCAACAGCTCGGGCATTCGCCTCAAATCTATCTTTGCATCCTGGGCATCTAAGTTGGTGGGATTGACATAGTTCTCATCTTTGGTCACATCCCACAGCAACTTTCCTTTGCCTCGCAAGAAAGCGCCCATACGCGCAACCCAGTTCGGGTAGTTCTTCCCATCGAAGTGCGGAGGCCCGGAACCCCGATCTTGGTACGCCATCTTTGGATCTTAGACTGGTTAGAGTCGCAAAGACCCGTAACCGGCTCTGATACCAATTGAAGGACCGAATCGGCGACCAGAGAGGGGGGGGAGTGAATGGGAGCCGATAAAAATTCTTTCCAACCAATCTGGCTATTCTCCCAAATCAACTCCAACGCCTCCGAAAGCGATCTTGCCAAGATCACGTAGCCACTGTCAAGCTACTGACCCTAGGAGCAAGAAACACGCAGCGGAACTCGAATCGATCGAAACGAACACAAAACGAACCGAAACGAGGCAAAACCTTCTCTACCCAGCCAGGGGCGGTTTAACCTCCCTAGGGGCGGTTTAACCGCCTAGGGGGGGCGGTTTAACCTCCTGGGGGCGGTCAAACTGGGAGCTCTCGGGAAAAAGTCAACTCGTGAGTCGATCTCCCAAACGGCTTGAGCTCTTGAGACGAAACTTTGGGGAGATGATGTACATCCTTCAGTGGAGTATATTCCCCAAAAATCTCGGCCTCAAACACACTAGAACTCCCGGAATCTCAGATCTCGTGAAGAACACTTCCAACCCGAGTTCATCCAAAAATCCCCAAATCCGAAGCGATTCTTTGCGTTTTGAGGGGGCAAATCACCAGGAAAAGAGTGTCCACGACCTCATGTGTGAATCCCCCAAACAAACACGCAAGGAAACGACCTCAAACACAAGGAATCGAAAATCTCCCAAAGGGGCCAAAAAGAGCCACGGGATGAACAACGAAATCACACAAAGAGGGATACAAGAAAGCCAAATCTTCCATACATCACGAGGTCAACTTCTTTACAAAGAGGCTAGCTATCCTCCCTTCATCCAACCCTCTCAAAGATTTCTCCGGTGAAGCACTTGGCTAGCCTATGGAAAACTAGAAAGAAAAACTAAAGGAAAATAGTTCAAGTGCAAGGGAAATAAAACTAGACTACTTAGATAACAGCCACCAGCCCCTAGGGGTCTATTATATAGTCCAAGTGGTGCTGCTCTAAAGACTAAACTACCCCTAAGTGATACATACCCCTCAGGGGCAAATTTGACATTTTCCGCGAAGATTTTTCCGGCTGGGACACCTTCCACTGCAAGCTAGCTTCCCTCCGACGCAAGCCTTGCAGTCACGCCGCGTGTCCTCCGGATCGAAGCTCCTCGACGCCGATTTTGGGCCGGCCCAGGGGGAGGCGGTTAAACCGCCCCTGGGGGGCGGTTAAACCGCCCCTGGCAAGCCACACTGGCCCAGCTGCCCAAATTCGCCTCGTCGAGTCCTCGGTCCTTGGTTTTGAGGCCCAAACCAAGGGAAACCGTCCACCGATGATTTTGTGGCCAAATCACCAAACCCCGCGCGCAAACTTCGGTTGTTAGCCGCCACCTTGCGCCGGCTTCTCGTCCGCGTACGAGCTTCGGTTGTGAGCCGCTACCTCGCACCGGAACCACGTCCCCTTGCTCGTTCTTGCCAGCATGTGAACCGCACTTGATCCACCGGCCACCGGGTCCCTCGAACCAAGCCTACTTGTCTCTCCGCTCCTCGGAGGCCGCCATGGCTAAGACCTTTCGCGCCTGTTCTTCACCTGCACCAATGCAACCAAGCCGCATTCTACACCTGCAATACTTGAGCCAAGGGAAACGTCAATCCACACCACGTTGTCAATCACTCATCACACCAGGAAGCGACCATCCACCGGTCCTCGGACACACCGGGTCCTCAGTCCTCATCCGCATCCAAAGTTGTAGTCGTACTCATCGGCGTAGTCATCGGCTTGGAGTCGCTCATGTCGAATTTCTTGAGAATGTCCTTGGTGTACTTGCTTTGGTGCACGAACGTCCCATCCTTGGTTTGCTTGATCTGTAGCCCAAGTAAGAACTGCAACTCTCCCATCATCGACATCTCAAATTCCCTGCTCATATCGTCTGCAAACTTGGCAACAAGATCATGAGAAGAGCCACCAAAAATGATATCATCCACGTAAATCTGAACGATTAAAAGATCATTGCCATTTCTCAACAAAAAGAGCGTCTTATCAACCTGCCATACCACACTCTGGGTGCTTGCTTGAGGCCATATAAAGCTCGGTGGAGTTTGTACACTCAGTGTGGGTATCTCTCACTCTCAAAACCCGGGGGCTGCCTCACATACACTTCTTCCTCGATCACCCCATTCAAGAAGGCACTCTTCACGTCCATTTGGTACAATTTGAACCCTTTAGCAACTGCAAATGCTGGAAGGATCTGAATTGCCTCCAAACGGGCAACAGGAGCAAATGTCTCCTCATAATCTATCCCCTCCTGCTGCGAAAACCCCTGAGCAACCAACCTCGCTTTGTTTCTCACTATCTCACCACCCTCATCCCTCTTGTTTTTGAACACCCACTTGGTTCCTATAGGATGGCAGTTTGGAGGTGGTTCTACTAACTTCCACACCTGGTTTCTCTCAAAGTTTTCAAGCTCTTCATGCATGGCATTGACCCAATCAGAATCAGATAAAGCGTGTCTAACATTTATTGGCTCAAAAGACGCGACAAAAGCAGAATGAGCATAATGTGAGATATTCTGTGACCTCGACCGTGTAGTACGTTCATCCAAGTTCTCGATGATCTTCGAAGGTGGATGATCCCTCTGTACCAGCCGGGGAGCTTCTCGCCTCGAGATTGCCTCCCCTCAACATCAGCTTCCACTTGAACTCGATCATGAGCACGACTCGACGAAGGTGTAGCAGTGGGGCCGTCGTCGAACGTCGTAGTAGTAGTGGAAGTAGAAGGTACACGATCTCCACACGGTGCATGATTCTCCTCATCATCTTCCTCATCAAGCTGTTCTTCCTCAAAGATGGACTGTCCCAATTCATCATCACCTGCACACTCAAAGACAGAAGAGCTACATGGAACGGTCTCGTCGAAAGTGACTTCGCAAGTCTCCATGATTTGGTTAGTCTCAAGATTGAGCACACGATATGCTCGAGAATGATTAGCATAACCAAGAAAAATTCCATCCATCGAACGAGACTCAAACTTGTCCAAATTTCCTTTCTTCAAAATGAAACACTTGCAACCAAAAACCCGAAAGTGACTCACACGGGGGAACGACCATGGAAAAGCTCATAGCAAGTTTTCTTCTTGAAAGCACGAAGGAAAATCCGATTTGAAACATAACAGGCTGTATTCACCGCTTCTGCCCAATACTTCCTAGGAGTCCTATGCTCATCTAGCATCATCCTAGCCATTTCACAAAGTGTTCGATTCTTCCTTTCAACAACTCCATTTTGACAAGCAACATATGGCGAAGAAAATTGATGTTCGAGACCAAGATCACGACAAAAGGCATCAAAACGAGTGTTCTTAATTTCGTACCATTGTCACTGCGTATAGCTCTCATGGCACCACCATTACTCTCGTTTTACAAACTCAAAATCAGATCTCGAACAAAATCAAATGTCTCATCCTTCGACGCCAAAAAGAACACCCAAGCATACCGAAAAAAGTCATCCACATCCACAAGAACATACCACTTCCCACCAACTGAACGAACGCGAGCGGGACCAACCAAGTCCATATGCAAAAGCTCCCCTGGACGCTCAGTCATAACATCTGTCAAAGGTGGATGGGAAGCAGCAACCATTTTACCATGCCTGCAAGGTGCACAAACCAAATCTTTCTCGAACTTGAGCTTAGGCAATCCTCGGATAAGGTCAAGAGCACTCAAGCGTGTGAGTAAATCAAAGCTCACATGACCCAATCTCCTATGCCACTTCCAAAGCTCAGAAGAAGTACCAGCGATCAAACACCGTGAAGGACCAAAAATCGAGAAAAACCAGCACGAAAAATCTGTCCCTCGGGAATGATCATACACACAAGGTCACCTCGAGAATCAAGAATTCGAGAATCACCGCTCTTAAACCGAACCTCATAACCCTCATCAAGAAGCTGAGAAACTGAAAGCAAATTAAAACCAAGATTCTTGACAAGAGCAACCCGCTTCAACATAAAATTGTCGCTCACCTGAATAGCACCCACACACAACACTCTACCTCTACCCTTATCCCCGAAAGTGATGTACTGCCTGGACACCACCAGGGTGAGACTGGAGAACCACTTCCTATTACCTGTCATATGTCTCGAACAGCTAGAATCCATCAACCAAAAGTTCTCCAAGCCTCCCACCTGCACAATCAAAAGCGAGAACGAGAATGAGCGAATGACTCGACACTAGGGTTAGCACAAAAAGAGTCAAACCAGTGTCGGGCCATCTGCTCAAAAGAGTCAAACCCACTCGTCTCTCACCATCGGACCTCTAGCACCACGCAGGGGAAAACGTGGCCTAGACTCTCTCCTCGCCTCGAAGCTATGTTCGAACCTCCCTGACCCAAACTGACCATGAACCGGAGGCCGCCTAGCAAACTCACGACTAGCTGGAACACCACGACTGCCAGACAAAGGAACTGTGTGCACAAAGGCCTCTCCTCTAGGCAAGGGTGAACGAGACACAGGCACACTACGGGAAGAGTAGTACCTGTCCCTGTTCCCCATCTCCTTCTCTCTTCTCACCTCCCTCTTCTTCCTCCAGCAAAACTCCTCAAGGTGTCCATCCCTTCCACAATGCTCACAATGGAAGCGGACTGGCTTTGGCTTTGGGGTTTCTCTCGGCTCTTTCTTCTGGTAAACCCCACTCCTCACAAAGGTCACTCTCCTCTGGAAGTTGTTTGTCTTTGGTGGAAACTTGCGAGGATCTGGAGTGATGTCAAGCTTGTTTAGCAGGTGGTTGGGTTTGGGTGTGAAGGTGTTCTTGAGAATGGCTTTCGGTGGGTTTGTGGGAATGTTTGTGGTGGAGTTTTCAGGTTCTCTCTCTTTCTCACCACTACTCTCACCAACTTTCTCAGAACCCAGACCACGACCATCAGCTCTCTTAAAACCAGCAATCATCATCTTAAGCTGAGGCTCGCGACCCGACAACCAACCCAAACACTGTCGCAACTCATCATTCTCATCTTGCAAGCGATCAACACATTGTTCTAGCTCAACATTCTTCAAAGCGACAACATCACAAGCAGAACAAGAATTTGCAATAGGAGATTTCAATTGTGCTTCAAGCGAACTAATCATGGTACAAGATTCAAGCAACTGAGCATGCAAAGCAGGACAAGAAGTACAAGCACCTAGCAAAGATTATCTAGACTTAACTCAGCAGCTCAACCCTAGCACCTTCTAGTTCATCTAAGCATGTCATGTGTTTCTCCTTAAGAACAACCAGATCAGCAAGATGCACATCATAGAATGAGCATTCAATTTCATTAGACACAAGAGGAGCATCTTTCAACACAGCAATCTCCGACTCAAGCTTAGCTGCTCTCTCTCTAGACTCGCAAAGCAAAGACTCAAACTCCATCGCCTTCTTTCCAGTCTCAGAAAGTAAGGCCTCAAGCTCAGCTACTCTCTCCTTCGACTCTCTAGCAAAGACCTAAACTCTCTCTTCTCCTTGTTGGTCTTCCTAAGCACATCATCACGGTTATCGACCAACTCCTCTAGTCTAGCAATTTCCTTACGCAAAGAGGTGGGATCGGTCAATACCTCATCCTCGGAGTCGGAGTCGGAGTCGTCCTTGCTCTTCACGGAGTCGTGCGCCATGGTGCAGTAGTCGACGGCGGCGAAGGAGATGCCGTTGAAGTTGCGGTTCAAGTTCTTCTTCTCCTTGCGGTGGCCGCGGTCTTCATCTTCGCTGCTCGAGCTCGACGACGTGTTGGTGGAGCTTGTGTCGATGTCGCTCGCATCTGCCACCATCGCTCGAGATCGGTTCTTCTTGTGTCCACCGTGCTTGTTCTTCGACCTTCTTTCTTCCTTGTTCTTGTGCTTGGAGCGGTACTCGTCCTTGGGACGGTGCTTGTGGTCATCTCGCGGGCGGTGCTTGCGGTTGTAGTCGTTCTTGATCTCCTCGGGGCACTCGGCGATGAAGTGGCCCATCTTCCCGCATCTGTAGCACGTACTCCCGGCACGCCTCGAACCCTTCCGGTTCTGGTACATCCGCTCGAACCTCCTCGTGAGCAACGCGAGATCCTCCTCGCTCAGCACCTCATATTCTTCATCTGGAAGAGACACAAGAGAAGACAAAGCAAAGTGTCTGGGAGTGTTAGCATGTCCATAACCAGAGCCACCGACTAGAGCCAGACTATGGGGATCAGTCGGACTCTTAGCCTTGGCAAGCAGCTGTCTGTCAACCTCAGAAGACTTCAACTTCGAGAAAAGCTCATCACAGACAAAGTTTCATAGTTAGCCGACTCCATGATCGCCTCAACCTTGGCACCCCACACGGATCTATCAAGTGCTTGCAAGAGCTTGATAGCTCTGTCATGATCCGAGTATGGGAGTACGGTAATGTTGGCTTTCATGTTGTTGACTATGGAAGTGAAACGCTGAAACAAAGCATCAACAGACTCTCCAGGCAAATGAGCAAAATTTTCATACTCTCTGCGATACATCGAGAAAAGCCTAGCCTTCACATGGCTATCACCACCGTGGGCTACCTTGAGCTTCTGCCAGATCTGGCTAGCTAGGTCCTCGCCCAAAACTCGCTCAAACTCCTCGGCAGACAAAGCACGGAACAAGTAGTCAACAGCTCTAGCGTTTGCCTCAAACTTATCCTTTGCATCCTAGGCATCTAAGTTGGTGGGATTGACATAGTTTTCATCTTTGGTCACATCCCACAACAACTTTCCTTTGCCTCGCAAGAAAGCGCCCATACGCGCAACCCAGTTCGGATAATTTTTCCCATCGAAGTGCGGAGGCCCGGAACCCCGATCTTGGTACGCCATCTTTGGATCTTAGACTGGTTAGAGTCGCAAAGACCCGTAACCGGCTCTGATACCAATTGAAGGACTGAAACGGCGACCAGAGAGGGGGGAGTGAATGGGAGCCGATAAAAATTCTTTCCAACCAATCCGGCTATTCTCCCAAATCAACTCCGATGCCTCCGAAAGCGATCTTGCCAAGATCACGTAGCCACTGTGAAGCTACTGACCCTACGAACAAGAAACACGCAGCGGAACTCGAATCGATCGAAACGAACACAAAACGAACCGAAACAAACTCGATTCAACACACCCAGGGGGGTGGTTAAACCGGGTCAGGGGGGCGGTTAAACCGCCCTGGCCTGGGAACCTCGGGAAAAAGTCAAATCAAAAGTGGATCTCCCAAACCGCTTGAGCTCTTGAGGCGAGATTTTGGTCAGATGATTTAGACCTCCAGTGGAGTGTTTTCCCAAAAGATCTCGGCCTCTAACTCGCTAGAACTCCCAGAATCTCAAATCTAAGGAAGAACACCATGACCTCGAGTTCATCCCGAAAACTTCAAATCCAAAGCGATTCTCGGCGCTTGGGGCAAGAGATCACCAGCAAAAGAGGCACAAGGCACTCATACGTGAATCCCCAAAAGAAATCCGAGAGAAAACGCCCTATGAAGTGAAGAACGAAAATCCCCCAAAAATAGCTCCGAAAATACCTCCGAAAATAGAAAAAGAAAAGGGAGCTCGTGGATTCAAATCATGGCACAAAGATGAGCAGCACAGACTCAATCACCAAACCATGAATTCACCTATACAAACTAGGAATGATTCGAAATAGTTCTAGGTGGAGGGGATGAAGGGGAAACTAGTTCAAAGGAGAAAACCAAAGAGAACTAAAGAGATAACTAGAAGAGATGGCAGCCACCATGCCCTGGGGGGCCTATTAGTAGTCCAAGTGGTGGTGCTCTAAAGACTAAACTACCCCTAAGTTATACATACCCCTCAAGGGCAAATTTGACATTTAGTTTCAGATATTTTCCGGCTGGGACACCTTCCACCGCAAGCTAGCTTCCCTCCGACGCAAGCCTTGCAGTCACGCCGCGTGTCCTCCGGATCGAAGCTCCTCGACGCCGATTTTGGGCCGGCCCAGGGGAGGCGGTTAAACCGCCCCTGGGGGCGGTTAAACCGCCCCTGGCTGATGCCACAGCCCAGTGGCCCATCTTTGCCACGTCGAGTCCTCAGTCCTTGGTTTTGAGGCCCAAACCAAGGGAAACCGTCCACCGATGATTTTGTGGCCAAATCACCAAACCCCGCGCGCAAGCTTCGGTCGTTAGCCGCAACCTTGTACCGGCTTCTCGTCCGCGTACGAGCTTCGGTCATGAGCCGCTACCTCGCACCGAAACCATATCCCCTTGCTCGTTCTTGCCAGCATGTGAACCGCACTTCATCCATCTGGCCACCGGGTCCCTCGAACCAAGCCTACTTGTCTCTCCGCTCCTCGGAGGCCGCCATGGCTAAGACCTTTCGTGCCTGTTCTTCACCTGCACCAATGCAACCAAGCCGCATTCTACACCTGCAATACTTGAGCCAAGGGAAACGTCAATCCACACCACGTTGTCAATCATTCATCACACCAGGAAGCGACCATGCACCGGTCCTCGGACACACCGGGTCCTCACTAGCTTTTGTCATGGTCGTGTGAAGTACAGTGAAGATGCTCCAAGTTTTTTCTTGTTTTGTGCTATCTGACTTGTAGTAGCTCGTTTTGGTCCTTGGTGGAGGTCACTTTCATGCAATAGTATTTCAATTGGATAATCATTTTATTTGCATAAGTGATATGTGGCAGCAGCTCGAATGTTTGAGAAATTTTGTGAATTGAGCTCCAGTAACAGTGTGTGCTTAAAGCTTTTGTTTTAGCCGATATTTAGTGAGCAGCTCATTTTGTATCGCTTCCGCATTGCTCCGAGAAATTCCTAATTGTTCCTAGGGTGAGCACATCACGAGTTGGCTTGTGTCATTTTGGCAATTAGAATAAAGGTACGTCGGATTGTAATCGGGACATAGGCCTTGTTCTTGGAGAGAGTTTTTAATGTTAGTTTTAATTAACCTGACGTTAACTTAACCAGAATCTTAATCTTAGTCTAATCATGATCGCTAATTAAACTTATTGCGAAAAACTTAAATTAGACTAACCAGATCTTGTCGATGTCATTAGCCTCTGTAGTTGTCGTAGTGCCTGGTGTAGATGCTGATCTTCACAGATCAGCAGCCGTTTGCCCCCTGGTGGTGAAGATCTTCAGACTTGTCATGTACAGCAGTCTCCCATGTGTTCTCCTGTGAACTCGGTGTGGAGTTCTAGAGGTCGAGCTTCCGAACCCCTGCAGCGCCCTAATCGATCGGAGTTGTCTCTCGTGAGGTGGATTAGATGCACGAGGCACCCCATATATATAGTGACAAAATCCCAACACTCCCTTTGGTCCAATCTTAGTGTATCTTAATGCCTACTAAAAGGCTTTCACTAAGATATCTCTTATATCTAATTTAATGATATAATAAAACTCTGGCTTTTGTAGCATATACTTATCGCTACTTCACTTAATAGAGCAACATTTACTTAGAGCATTAGGACATTTAATTTTCCACCTTAATCTTAAAACATAACGTCCATGATATTATAAAACATCACGGTGAGTTACAAACTTAGTATTTAATTTTTTTTGGAATCACTTCTCAAAATTTGAAGACCCTTTTATAGCCTACTGTTTTGAATCCATCAGAAATTATTATTAAAAACCCATACTTATAGGTTAAAGCTTATAAACTCAATTATGGCCTTCTTATTGTAATTTACAAAACAATTAGAGGCTCTTTTTTTCTTTTGTGCCTAATTAACTAAATATTAAATACTACATATTTCTACCATGATTAATCAACTAATGAAAAACCTCAATAGAATTTAGTAGTAAATGGAGATTCATTAACTTATAGCACGACTTAATATATATGAGAATTATTTTATCTTAAATCATTGGTACAGGAACATAATCCCATATCTCATAAAGATTTCTCTTCCTCCTTTGTGAGCTCTCACTGACTCCCACTATTCTCTGCATCCTTTTAGAACACAGCCATCTTGTTTCAACAAACTTAGTAAAACAATTTGAACAATGAAGAAGGTGTCCCTTAAACTTATTTGGGTATCCATAAATGGTAGCTCTTTAATATGTTTATCTTTAGCAGGATATTACTTTCGTCTTGCTTAAATACCACTAATGATCTTTCTCTGCCAATCTAGCCTGCCACAGCGATGGCTAGAAAATGAACTAGAGTAGCAAAGCTATGATTAAGTATTCACAAACATCGATGACCAGAATGGTGAACACAAATCATACTTCAAAAGTCTGGTTCTATTGAACTAGTCCACCCAGCGATGGCCAGAAATGAACAAGAACAACAAAACCTGTGAACATGTATCCACTAATCCGTGATGGCTAGAATAATGGACAAAGTCACACTAACTTATTTGAGACAATTGGTAATTATGGAATATTACTCCTATCACAATGGTATTTTGGTGAGCATGTCTCGCAAATTATTCACCCTTTATTTATGCCGAGTTTCTATTTCAGCCTTTTAAATATTAAATTCATCATTTATAGGCAAATAAGAGCATAGCGAAAACTTATAGCTCCTTTATTTTCTTAGCATATTTTCCCTTAATACAAGTCGGTGCATTAAACTTAATGTCTGGAGCATCTCTTTACTGATGAGACATTCCATTCTCCCCTTCGAAATGTGATCTAAATGTAAGTGAACACAAATTCGACTAGGTCTCATCATTTTCTTATACACACACATCACATAATTATATCAAATAAGAAGAGCACATAAACTTTACCAAAAGGCAAAATAAATGATAACTTAAACCTGACGATACTTTTATTATTACCACAAAACGTAATGTGACAATATTCCAATAATAAATAAACTAAGATTCCTCTTAAAATATTTACATCATCAAGCTAATTGTTGGAGTCACTAGCTTATTCTAATAAGAATTTCATGACGCTTGGACTTCAACTTTATTCATCAATAATCCTTTGCTCCCCTTCTTCTTATGGTTCTTTATGCATAATCTGCAAGTGATGTGCACATTGGACCTTAGTCCACCACTAAAGGATAATAATTTGCTAAGAACTTAGCCATAATGAAATGACATTATCAACATAATTTGCAGCCACTTACTTATGGCTCTACTTCTTCATCATTTACGTAGCTAATGAAATCAAGAATGCTTCATGTCTCCCTATTTGGGTTGTAGCTAGACTTGATAGGAGCATAACAAGCTGGCAAAGATGACATAATACTTTCCATAAGGATTTCATCAGATATGTTTACTCCAAGTGATCTTAACTCATTTGCTATGCCACATATGCTCATAATATGACTCATGACTCCACTTTTATCATCACAACATGAGGACATTTTCATAATCTAGACGTTGGTACACATCTTATAGGAACTTGCATAATTTTCCTCAACTGACTTTAGTAGTTCCTTAGCATCCAACTCCATTCCATTTCCCTTATCGGGAATTCCTCCCCTTATGCTTTCTATGATCGATTCCTTAATGATCATTTTAGCAATTCTGTTAGATTTCTCCCACTTCTCAGTGTCAATAGTGTACTTCTCAAACTCATGAGCATAATCCAAACTATCAACAGTAGGAGCAATAGGTTTATCCTCACCATCGAAAAGTTTGGTTAGAGTACACTCGTAATTAATTCTGACCATCATTGTTTTTAGTTATGAGTTAATGATAAGTTTTGTTTGTTTTCTTTCCATCTGTGATGCAAATTGAAACTTATATGCACGATTTTAATCGGACCATCGTAGGGTTAATTTTGTGCTTTTATGTGCATCTTATTGTGCTATTACTGAGACATCATGTTATTATTATAATTTTTTAGCTGAGGATATTGCAGTCCTATTAAGTGGCATCATCACTCTTAATGGCAATAATTTTTATGCCCGGAAGAGAGATGTGCAGGAGGTTCTCATGCTATGCAAAATGAAGGTCATAGAGCATGAGAACCTCCTGCACATCTCTCTTCTGGGCATAAAAATTATTGCCATTAAGAGTGATGATGCCACTTAATAGGACTGCAATATCCTCAGCTAAAAAATTATAATAATAACATGATGTCTCAGTAATAGCACAATAAGATGCACATAAAAGCACAAAATTAACCCTACGATGGTCCGATTAAAATCGTGCATATAAGTTTCAATTTGCATCACAGATGGAAAGAAAACAAACAAAACTTATCATTAACTCATAACTAAAAACAATGACGGTCAGAATTAATTACGAGTGTACCCTAACCAAACTTTTCGATGGTTCCATTTGATTAGAGAGCATCATAATTGTACTTGGTGGAAGAATATAATTTCAGCTTAAATAAAACAATACTTATTCTTAAACATAATGGAGACATTAAACGAACCAACTTATTCTAAAAGTAAACTTAAATTTACTTAAATCAAGCCAAATAGTGCACAAATATTTAAATAAAATAAATTGCACCGTGAATCAAAAAGCTCATAAACTTTAAATATCAATTTATTCAAATAGCGCATAAAACATTAGTAAACTTGCACTGAAAATAAATGAGACTCGTGAAGCTGATAGCCCAGAATTATGGTTTCCCAAAACTTGCTTAAAATGCCCTTTACCTTTTATCAAAGTTATGGGAAAACAGCTTTATTCACGATAAGAAGACATCCACTCTTATTTAGCAATATTTATTTGCATATGTAAGCAGCAGATTACTAAAAAGACTTGTTGAATAAACTGTACTTAAAAACTTAATCAAATTCAACAAGTATATATGCTAATGGGAAATAAATAAATGTGAACATAAATAATGAAGGCAACGCGTTAAAACACAGGCCTAAACTTCGTAAACAGCCCACAATATAACTTAGCACCATTACTTCCCACTCTCAACGTAGCCAACAGTACGGCCCGAGACTTCATGGCTCAGCCCAACTCACGGACTCGACCCAGCAGCATCGCGGCCCAACTAATGGCACGGATTGGCTCGGCCCGCACGTAGCGAAATCAGCCCAAACTCACGGCCCGGCCTGCTCCTTGGCTGCCTGGGGTGACAATGTCCGTTGATCTGATCGGACGGACGAGGTGATACGGGCCAGGCATAAGGGGATGAAACCCTAATTAACGTCCTCACTCCTCAGTCTCTCCTTCTCCCCTTCTCCTCTCACCCCGATGCCCACCCGAGCGCCACCCGCCGCTGCCATACCGCGCGTCGTCCGGTCCAAAGCCTCCGCGAGCCCTTTCACCGGCGCGCTCGTGCGACCAAGTCGCACGGCTCTCCGTCGAGGGGCTCCGCTGGGGCACTATCTCATGCCCGAGGAAGGTGAAGCGGACAAGCGAGTTGGCGGCTCTACCGGCGACAACGGCCCGCTGGTGCTGATGGTGGTCGAAGTCCCCGGAGGCCTTGGCACGACGGCTATCCAGCCGCGCCGCTCAGGGTCCAGCGCGCAAGTTGCACGGGTCCGGCTGCGACGTGATGCGCTCGTGTCGGCAACGCATGCCGCGTGCTGCTTGCTAATGCAGTCGGTCGGAGAGATCCTCGTCAACGTCCGTGTGAAGGACCGAGACGGCGACCAGAGAGAGGGGGGGAGTGAATGGGAGCCGATAAAATTTCTTCTCAATCGATCCGGCTATTTTCCCAAATCAACTCCAACGCCTCCGAAACCGATCTTGCCAAGATCACGTAGCCACTGTCAAGCTACTGACCCTAGGAACAAGATAGATGCAGCGGAACTCAAATCGATCGAAACGAACACAAAACGAACCAAAACCAACACAACGCTGATCTGCCAGGAGGGGGCGGTTAAACCGCCTGAGGGCGGTTAAACCGGCCTACCCTGGGAGTCTCGGGAAAAAGTCAACTCGAAAGTGGATCTCCCAAACCACTTGAGATCTTGAGATGAGATTTTGACCAGATGATATACACCTCCACTGGAGTGTTTTCCCAAAAGATCTCGGCCTCTAACTCACTAGAACTCCCGGAATCTCAAATCTAAGGAAGAACACAATGGCCTCGAGTTCATCCCGAAAACTTCAAATCCAAAGCGATTCCCGGCGTTTGGGGGCAAGAGATCACCAGCAAAAGAGGCACAAGGCAATCATACGTGAATCCCCCAAAGAAATCCGAGAGAAATCGCTCAAGGAAGTGAAGAACAAAAATCCCCCAAAAATAGCTCCGAAAAATACCTCCGAAAATAGGAAAAAGAAAAGGAGCTCTTGGATTCAAATCATGGCACAAAGATGAGCAGCACAAACTCAATCAACCAACCATTAATTCACCTATACAAACTAGGAATGATTCGAAGTAGTTCTAGGTGGAGGGGATGAAGGGGAAAACTTAGTTCAAAGAACACCAAAGAGATAACTAGAGAGATAGCAACCACCAACCCCTAGGGGGCCTATTAGTAGTCCAAGTGGTGGTGCTCTAAAGACTAAACTACCCCTAAGTGATACATACCCCTCAGAGGCAAATTTGACATTTGGTTTCAGATATTTTCCGGCTGGGACACCTTCCACCGCAAGCTAGCTTCCCTCCGACGCAAGCCTTGCAGTCACGCCGCGTGTCCTCCGGATCGAAGCTCCTCGACGCCGATTTTGGGTCGGCCCAGGGGCAGGCGGTTAAACCGCCCCTGGCTGATGCCACAGCCCAGTGGCCCATCTTCGCCACGTCGAGTCCTTCAGCCTTGGTTTTGAGGCCCAAACCAAGGGAAACCGTCCACCGATGATTTTGTGGCCAAATCACCAAACCCCGCATACAAGCTTCGGTTGTTAGCCGCCACCTTGCACCGGCTTCACGTTCCGCGTACGAGCTTCGGTTGTGAGCCGCTACCTCGCACCGGAACCACGTCCCCTCGATCGTTCTTGCCACCATGTGAACCACACTTGATCCATCTGGCCACCGGGTCCCTCGAACCAAGCCTACTTGTCTCTCCGCTCCTCGGAGGCCGCCATGGCTAAGACCTTTCGCGCCTGTTCTTCACCTGCACCAATGCAATCAAGCTGCATTCTACACCTGCAATACTTGAGCCAAGGGAAACGTCAATCCACACCACGTTGTCAATCACTCATCACACCAGGAAGCGACCATCCACGGGTCCTCGGACACACTAGGTCCTCAATCTCCCCTTGATGAGTGCATTGATAATACACACATAGTAACCATAGATATCAAAAGAAAATATAAAAGAAATCGAAAACAAAGGCTCAAGCAAGTGACCAAAAGCAAGAACAAGCCAAAACAAAGTCACTCACAAGAGAAAACTCAGAAAAATGCCGACCCTTCCATAGCAAGCGAAAAGGGCTCAACACCATCGGCAAAAGAGCAAAAGCACAAAGCACAAATCACAAATCTCCAAATCTCCAATTCACTTTTCAAAACACTCAAATCACTCCCCTGCAAGGATGCAAACTCCCCCTGAACAAGTGAACTTGTGCAGTACGAAAAACACTCAAAAATGCTCAAACTCTCACAAACTTTGTGCACACAGCACAGGGGCGGTTAAACCGCCCAGGGGGCGGTTAAACCGCCCCTGGCAGATGACCAACTCCAAAAGTGCAAAAGTTGCAAACAAACTCGCAACGATGCCGTTTCAACTCGAAAACCTTCCATAAGTGCCCAGCAATGTATTCCAATGCTCAAACTCTCCCCCTTGTTGACAATGCACAAATCAAGGCAAAAATGCAAAAGTTTCGACTATGGGCTTCTCAAATAGACAATGAGCGATACAAAATTCTACAAATTAGATAAAAGGCAAACTAGATAGGTCATAGCATCATAAGGGCATTGCCGTCAAGAAAGTGAAGATATATAGCCATTTGACAAAGCCATGATCAATTTGTGCAATTTTCTCAAAAGTTTCACCTCATGAGCAAAGTCCTAAACATGGGTCATTTGAGCAAAAATAAACTTCATTTCACCAAGATTATGATAGGATAAGCATTCTTGACAAAAGATCATTATAAACGCCCAAAATCTATCTCATGTCATGTCAAAGCACGGAGCCATGTGTTCACTTCTCAAGGGAGACTTCTCCGGCAAACAACATGCAACCGCTTAGCACCCATGTGTGCAAGTGTGTGCAATGGTGAAAGCATAGAGACATGAGCATAAATATTTCTCAAAAAGTATCTTTTTCTTATCTTTCTTCTTTCATGCATAGACATCTCATTGTTCAAGTTTTTCAATTTAAGCATGGTACATGAAATGTCTTTGCGACAAAAAGAAGCTTATGCTCCTCCACAAGATAAACATGGGCTAAACATTTACAATGACAAAGATCTTTGACCCAAATGAAAAGAATATCATCCTAGCATGACCTTAAGCAAAATATAGCATTTCGGCTCAAACAAGACATGCAAAGGCATTTACTCATGGGTGAAAAGAGTTTAAGTTCAGTTTGTCATTTTAATTCAAAAATTGACTATCTCAAAGGAATATATATCAAGACCATCAAGAGCATAGCCAATCATACATCCAATCCCTAGCAAGCTTGCCTAAAATCTAAAATGTAGCAAGTTGTAGCAATCACTGCATATAGGAGAAGCTCATCCTAAGATATGATACAAATGCAGCATGATATATCACAAGATGCAAAGATGAAAACTATACATCAAGATACAAAAGCAGAAAGTGTACATCAAGATACAAAGATGGTACAATAGTATACATATGCTACAAGAGAAGCCTCCAAAACTCAGCTCAGAAAAACGCACACACACCAAGTTCCCCTCGCAAGCGGGTGAAGGTAGCTTGGTCAAGTGGTTTAGGTGAAAATGTCTGCAAGCTGGTTTTGGGTAGAAACATGGGCAAGCTCAATATCTCCTTTCTCCACATGATCTCTCAGAAAGTGGTACCTTACTTCTATGTGTTTAGTTTTGGAATGAAGCACGGGATTTTTGGCTACGCTTATGGCACTGGTGCTATCACAAAGAAGTGGAACATGGGACATGTCTAAGCCAAAGTCTCTCAAGGTGTAGGTGATCCAAAGCAACTGGAACAACAGCTAGCAGCAGCAACATACTCGGCTTCTGTGGTGGATTGGGCTACACTAGACTGCTTGCGAGAAGACCAAGACACAAGAGACGAACCAAGAAACTGACACTGACCAGAAGTAGACTTGCGATCAACACGACACCCAGCAAAATCCGCATCAGAAAAACCATGGAGTGCAAGTGAGGAATCAGCAGAATACCAAAGACCCAGCTCAGGAGTAAACTTGAGATACCTGAAAATCCGCTTGACGGCCTGACGATGTGAAGTCCTCGGTGAAGCCTGAAAACGAGCGCACAGACACACGCTGAACTGTATGTCCGGCCTCGTCGCCGTCAAGTAGAGGAGGGAGCCGATCATGCTTCGGTACTCCTTCTGGTCCACTGGTTCTCCGTCCTCATCCGCATCCAAAGCTGTAGTCGTACTCATCGGTGTAGTCATCGGCTTGGAGTCAGCTCATGTCGAATTTCTTGAGAATGTCCTTGGTGTACTTGCTTTGGTGCACGAACGTCCCATCCTTGGTTTGCTTGATCTATAGCCCGAGAAAGAACTGCAACTCTCCCATCATCGACATCTCAAATTCCCTGCTCATATCGTCTGCAAACTTGGCAACAAGATCGTGAGAAGAGCCACCAAAAATGATATCATCCACGTAAATCTGAACGATTAAAAGATCATTGCCATTCCTCAACAAGAAGAGCGTCTTATCAACCTTTCCCATCACAAACCCCTTGCTAAGCAAGAACCCCCTCAACCTGCCATACCATGCTCTGGGTGCTTGCTTTAGGCCATATAAAGCTCGGTGGAGTTTGTACACTCGGTGTGGGTATCTCTCACTCTCAAAACCCGGGGGCTGCCTCACATACACTTCTTCCTCGATCACCCCATTTAGAAAGGCACTCTTCACTGTCCATTTGGTACAACTTGAACCCTTTAGCAACAGAGAATGCTAGAAGGATCCGAATTGCCTCCAAACGGGCAACAGGAGCAAAGGTCTCCTCATAATCTATCCCCTCCTGCTGCGAAAACCCCTGAGCAACCAACCTCGCTTTGTTTCTCACTATCTCTCCACCCTCATCCCTCTTGTTTTTGAAAACCCACTTGGTTCCTATAGGATGGCAATTTGGAGGTGGTTCAACTAACTCCCACACCTGGTTTCTCTCAAAGTTTTCAAGCTCTTCATGCATGGCATTGACCCAATCAGAATCAGATAAAGCGTGTCCAACATTTTTGGGCTCGAAAGACGCAACAAATGCAGAATGAGCGAAATGAGAGATGTTCTGTGACCTCGACCGTGTAGTGCGTTCATCCAAGTTCCCGATGATCTTCGAAGGTGGATGATCCCTCTGTACCAGCCGGGGAGCTTCTCGCCTCGAGATTGCCTCCCCCTCAACATCAGCTTCCACTTGAACTCGATCATGTGCGCGACTCGACGAAGGTGTAGCAGTGGGGCCGTCGTCGAACGTCGTAGTAGTAGTGGAAGTAGAAGGTACACAATCTCCACATGGTGCATGATTCTCCTCATCATCTTCCTCATCAAGCTGTTCTTCCTCAAAGATGGACTGTCCCAACTCATCATCACCTGCACACTCAAAGACAGAAGAGCTACACGGAATGGTCTCGTCGAAAGTGACTTCGCAAGTCTCCATGATTTGGTTAGTTTCAAGATTGAGCACACGATATGCTCGAGAATGATTAGCATAACCAAGAAAGATACCATCCATCGAACGAGACTCAAACTTGTCCAAATTTCCTTTCTTAAGAATGAAACACTTGCAGCCAAAAACCCGAAAGTGACTCACACTGGGGGAACGACCATGGAAAAGCTCATAGCAAGTTTTCTTCTTGAAAGCACGAAGGAAAATCCGATTCGAAACATGACAAGCTGTATTCACCGGCCTCTGCCCAATACTTCCTAGGAGTCCTATGATCATCTAGCATCGTCCTAGCCATCTCACAAAGCGTCCGATTCTTCCTCTCAACAACTCCATTTTGACAAGCAACATATGGCGAAGAATATTGATGTTCGAGACCAAGATCACGACAAAAGGCATCAAAACGAGTGTTCTTAAATTCCGTACCATTGTCACTGCGTATAGCTCTCATGGCACCACCATTACTCTCGTTTTTCAACCTCAAAATCAGATCTCGAACAAAATCAAATGTCTCATCCTTCGACGCCAAAAAGAACACCCAAGCATACCGAGAAAAGTCATCCACAACCACAAGAACATACCACTTCCCACCAACTGAACGAACGCGAGCAGGACCAACCAAGTCCATATGCAAAAGCTCCCCTGGACGCTCAGTCATAACATCTGTCAAAGGTGGATGGGAAGCAACAACCATCTTACCATGCCTGCAAGGTGCACAAACCAAATCTTTCTCGAACTTGAGCTTGGGCAATCCTCGGATAAGGTCAAGAGCACTCAAGCGTGTGAGTAAATCAAAGCTCACATGACCCAATCTCCTATGCCACTTCCAAAGCTCAGAAGAAGTACCAGCGATCAAACACCGTGAAGGACCAAAAGATCGAGAAAAATCAGCACGAAAAATCTGTCCCTCGGGAATGATCATACACACAAGATCACCTCGAGAATCAAGAATCCGGGAATCACCACTCTTAAACCGAACCTCATAACCCTCATCAAGAAGTTGAGAAACTGAAAGCAAGATAAAACCAAGATTCTTGACAAGAGCAACCCGCTTCAACATAAAACTGTCGCTCACCTGAATAGCACCCGCAGACAACACTCTACCTCTACCCTTATCCCCGAAAGTGATGTACTGCCTGGACACCACCGGGCTGAGACTGGAGAACCACTTCCTATTACCTGTCATATGTCTTGAACAGCCAGAATCCATCAACCAAAAGTTCTCCAAGCCTCCCACCTGCACAATCAAAAGCGAGAACGAGAATGAGCGAACGACTCAACACTAGGGTTAGCACAAAAAGAGTCAAACCAGTGTCAGGCCATCTGCTCAAAATAGGGGTTAGCAAAATCAACTCTACCACGTGAAACCCTCTCGTCTCTCACCATCGGACCTCTAGCACCACGCAGGTGAAAACGTGGCCTAGACTCTCTCCTAGCCTCAAAGCTACAGTCAAACCTCCCTGAACCAAACTGACCACGAGCAGGAGGCCGCCTAGCAAACTCACCACGAGCTGGAACAGCCACGAACACCCAAAGAAGGAACTGTACGCACGAACGCCTCTCTCCTAGGTAAGGGTGAACGAGACACAGGTACACTATAGGAAGAGTAGTACCTGTCCCTGTTACCCAACTCCTTCTCTCGTCTCACCTCTCTCTTCTTCCTCCAGGCAAACTCCTCAATGTGTCCATCCCTTCCACAATGCTCACAATGGAAGCGGACTGGCTATGGCTTTGGGGTTTCTCTCGGCTCTCTCTTCTGGTAAACCCCACTCCTCACAAAGGCTACCCTCTTCTGGAAGTTGTTTGTCTTAGGGGAAACTTGGGAGGATCAGGAGTGGTGTCAAGCTTGTTCAACAGGTGGTTGGGTTTGGGTGTGAAGTTGTTTTTGAGAATGGCTTTCTGTGGGGTTGTGGGAATGTTTGTGGTGGAGTTTTCAGGTTCTCTCTCTTTCGCACCACTACTCTCACCAGCTTTCTCAGAACCCAGACCACGACCATTAGCTCTCTTAAAACCAGCAATCAACATCTTAAGCTGAGGCTCGCGACCCAACAACCAACCCAAACACTGTCACAACTCATCATTCTCATCTTGCAAACGATCAACACATTGTTCTAGCTCAACATTCTTCAAAGCGACCACATCACAAGCAGAAGAAGAATTTGCAATAGGAGATTTCAGTTGAGCTTCAAGCAAACTAATCATGGTGCAAGATTCAAGCAACTGAGCATGTAAAGCAGGATAAGAAGTACAACCACCTAGCAAAGAGGATCTAGACTTCAACTCAACAAGCTCAACCCTAGCTCCTTCTAGATCATCTAAGCATGTCATATGTTTTTCCTCAAGAGCAACCAGATCAGCAAGGTGCACATCACAAAATGAGCATTCAAGTTCATCAGAAACAATAGGAGCATCTTTCAACACAACAATCTCAGACTCAAGCTCGGCTATCCTCTTCCTAGACTCACCAAGCAAAGACTCAAAATCCATCGCCTTCTTTCCAGCCTCCGAAAGTAAGGCCTCAAGCTCAGCTACTCTCTCCTTCGACTCTCCTAGCAAGGATCTAAACTCTCTCTTTTCCTTGTTGGTCTTCCTAAGCACATCATCACGGTTATAGACCAACTCCTCTAGTCTAGCAATTATCTTACGCAAAGAGGTGGGATCGGTCAATACCTCATACTCGGAGTCGGAGTCGGAGTCGTCCTTGCTCTTCACGGAGTCAGTGCGCCATGGTGCAGTAGTCGACGGCGGCGAAGGAGATGCCGTTGAAGTTGCGGTTCACGTTCTTCTTCTCCTTGCGGTGGCCGCGGTCTTCATCTTCGCTGCTCGAGCTTGACGACGTGTTGGTGGAGCTTGTGTCGATGTCGCTCGCATCTGCCACCATCGCTCGAGATCGGTTCTTCTTGTGTCCACCGTGCTTGTTCTTCGACCTTCTCTCTTCCTTGTTCTTGTGCTTGGAGCAATACTCGTCCTTGGAGCGGTGCTTATGGTCATCTCGCGGGCGATGCTTGCGGTTGTAGTCGTTCTTGATCTCCTCGGGGCACTCGGCGATGAAGTGGCCCATCTTCCCGCATCTGTAGCACGTACTCCCGGCACACCTCGAACCCTTCCGGTCCTGGTACATGCGCTCGAACCTCCTTGTGAGCAACGCGAGATCCTCCTCGCTCAGCACCTCATACTCCTCATCTGGAAGAGACACAAGAGAAGACAAAGCAAAGTGTCTGGAAGTGTTAGCATGTCCATAACCAGAGCCACCGACTAGAGCAAAACCATGGGGATCAGTCGAACTCTTAGCCTTGGCAAGAAACCGTCTATCAACCTCAGAAGATTTCAACTTGGAGAAAAGCTCATCAACCATCAAAGTCTCATAGTTAGCCGACTCCATGATCGCCTCAACCTTGGCACCCCACACGGATCTATCAAGTGATTGCAAGAGCTTGATAGCTCTGTCATGATCCGAGTATGGGAGCTGGGTGATGTTGGCTTTCATGTTGTTGACTATGGCAGTAAAGCGCTGAAACATAGCATCAACTGACTCACCCTGCAACTGCTCAAAGTTCTCATACTCTCTGCGATACATCGAGAAAAGCCTAGCCTTCACATGGCTATCACCACCGTGGGCTACCTTGAGCTTCTGCCAGATCTGGCTAGCTAGGTCCTCGCCCAAAACTCGCTCAAACTCCTCAGCCGACAAAGCACGGAACAAGTAATCGACAGCTCTAGCGTTTGCCTCGAACTTATCTTTCGCATCCTGGGCATCTAAGTTGGTGGGATTGACATAGTGTTCATCTTTGGTCACATCCCACAACAACTTTCCTTTGCCTCGCAAGAAAGCGCCCATACGCGCGACCCAATTCGGATAGTTCTTCCCATCGAAGTGCGGAGGCCCGGAACCCCGATCTTGGTACGCCATCTTTGGATCTTAGACTGGTTAGAGTCGCAAAGACCCGTAACCGGCTCTGATACCAATTGAAGGACCGAAACGGCGACCAGAGAGGGTGGGGGGGGAGTGAATGGGAGCCGATAAAAATTCTTCTCAACCGATCCGGCTATTTTCCCAAATCAACTCCAACGCCTTCGAAAGCGATCTTGCCAAGATCACGAAGCCACTGTCAAGCTACTGACCCTAGGAACAAGATAGACGCAGCGTAACCCGAATCGATCAAAATGAACACAAAACGAACCAAAACCAACACAACCCCGATCTGCCAGGAGGGGGCGGTTAAACCGGCCTACCCTGGGAGCCTCGGGAAAAAATCAACTCGAAAGTGGATCTCCCAAACCGCTTGAGCTCTTGAGATGAGATTTTGGCCAGATGATATAAACCTCTAGTGGAGTGTTTTCCCAAAAGATCTCGGCCTCTAACTCACTAGAACTCCCGGAATCTCAAATCTAAGGAAGAACACCATGACCTCGAGTTCATCCCGAAAACATCAAATCCAAAGTGATTCCCGGCGTTTGGGGGCAAGATATTACCAGCAAAAGAGGCACAAGGCACTCATACAGTGAATCCCCCAAAGAAATCCGAGAGAAATCGCCCAAGGAAGTGAAGAACGAAAATCCCCCAAAAATAGCTCCGAAAATACCTCCGAAAATAGGAAAAAGAAAAGGAGCTCGTGGATTCAAATCATGGCACAAAGATGAACTGAACAAACTCAATCAACAAACCATGAATTCACCTATACAAACTACGAATGATTCGAAAGTAGTTCTAGGTGGAGGGGATGAAGGGGAAAACTAGTTCAAGAGAAAACCAAAGAGATAACTAGAGAGATAGCAGCCACCAACCCCTAGGGGGCCTATTAGTAGTCCAAGTGGTGGTGCTCTAAAGACTAAACTACCCCTAAGTGATACATACCCCTCAGGGGCAAATTTGACATTTGGTTTCAGATATTTTCCGGCTGGGACACCTTCCACCGCAAGCTAGCTTCCCTCTGACGCAAGCCTTGCAGTCACTGCCGCGTGTCCTCCAGATCGAAGCTCCTCGACGCCGATTTTGGGCCGGCCCAGGGGGAGGCGGTTAAACCGCCCCTGGCTGATGCCACAGCCCAGTGGCCCATCTTCGCCACGTCGAGTCCTCGGCCTTGGTTTTGAGGCCCAAACCAAGGGAAACCGTCCACCGATGATTTTGTGGCCAAATCACCAAACCCCGCGTACAAGCTTCGGTCGTTAGCCGCCACCTTGCACCGGCTTCATGTCCGCGTACGAGCTTCAGTTGTGAGCCGCTACCTCGCACCGGAACCACGTCCCCTCGCTCGTTCTTGCCACCATGTGAACCGCACTTGATCCATCTGGCCACCGGGTCCCTCGAACCAAGCCTACTTGTCTCTCCGCTCCTCAGAGGCCGCCATGGCTAAGACCTTTCGCGCCTGTTCTTCACCTGCACCAATGCAATCAAGCCGCATTCTACACCTGCAATACTTGAGCCAAGGGAAACGTCAATCCACACCACGTTGTCAATCACTCATCACACCAGGAAGCGACCATCCACCGGTCCTCGGACACACCGGGTCCTCACCGTGTGCAATAGAACTCAGTCCACGCGTGACAAATTGAGCCCTAACCTTCATCTTAGGGTTAGGGTTCTTCTGAATTTGGGATTTTCAAATTTTGGGGAAAGTTTTATGATGAATTCGAGATTCTTTGATTCCCCTCCTTCTTCTTGCTGATGCGCAATTCAATTCCGAGAATCGAGTCTTAATTGCATGAATTTGGGCTTAATCCCATCTAATTTAGGCAAATCAAGAGAATAATGATAACCCTAGTTGCTTAATGCCTTTATCATGAAAATAATCTAATTTTGGTTGTAATTTGCACACAGGCATGTAATGAACAACAGCAAGGTCTAAATCGGCACAAAATTAGGTAGATTAACATCTAATCCGGCTTGTGCGCACTTAATAGATGAAGTACTCGATTAAAATTGATCGAAAACAAATTTGAGTACAACTTAATTACTCATGCAACTTCGCACAAATAAAACTGCATAGCCTAATTGCACATAGACGAGCGCACAAGATCTAATTGCACAAGATGATAGGGCTACACAGATTCACGGATTAAATCAATCTCTTCTCAGGGTAATGATCAACAGATCATGCGTAAACTAATCTGAACCAACTAACAGAAGCATAAACTTGATGGCTCATAATTAGGATCAAGTTAGATCTAAGCAAGCTCATGATACCGATTGTTAGTGTTAATTAACCTGATGTTAACTTAACCAGAATCTTAATCTTAGTCTAATCATGGTCACTAATTAAACTTAATGTGAAAAACTTAAATTAGACTAACCAGAGCTTGTCGATGTCATTAGCCTCTGTAGTTGTCGTAGTGCCTGGTGTAGATGCTGATCTTCACAGATCAGCAGCCGTTTGCCCCTTGGTGGTGAAGATCTTCAAAATTGTCATGTACAACAGTCTCCCGTGTGTTCTCCTGTGAACTCGTTGTGGAGTTCTGGAGGTCGAGCTTCCGAACCCCTACAGCGCCCTAATCGATCGAAGTTGTCTCACGTGAGGTGGATTAGATGCACGAGGCACCCCTCCTCATATATATAGCGCTATGGGGCCGGGGCCGACTCCTAACTGGTTACGCTTAGGTGTACTCGCCGATCACAGCACCTGAGTCCTAATCATATACGTAGGTGGAGTTTGTACGTAAAAAGGTGTTCTCTCGGTTGTTATGCCGAGATCACAAATATTTCCAACAATTAAAGGCTCCCATTCACCCCCTCTGGTCACTCGGTTCGGTCCTACAATTTAGAATACAACATCATAACAACTCCTGATCAGTCAAAAACCTAAGTCCAAGTGCATACTCGGGACGAGCAAGAGGCTAGCTTGGGGGGGGGGGGGGGGGGTTGTTGATGGCTGTTAAATACCAAAATAGCCATCAACATTCTTAAATAAAGTGAAGGATTGACATTTCTTACACTCATTTTCTCTTTCGAATAATGTAGTTTTATATGTCATTGGAGAATATTTGGTTGTTGGTGATTTGTGATAGCATTTACTAGATCACTAGGAGTAGATCGAGCGGGTTAATCATTTTGACCGACACACCTTGAACCTTCTGTTGTGCGTCACCGGTACGTCGATGGATGCTGCACACAGGCAGCGACAGGTATTGCAGAGACGATGGCGACGGCGGCTGTTGGTGAAGCATCCCGTCGCTTCAGCCCTTCCTCTTAGATCGGGTTAGGGTTAGAAGAGTGGGGGTACTATGGCAGCGATGAACCTCATGTCTTGTGCCATAACCCCCACCTCCTCTATATAGGGATGTGCGACAGGGGCCCACCAGCCTTTTATTGGGCTGGGTGTCCCCGATCAGGACACGAGTCAAAGGCCTAGTTGGCCTTTGGGCCAATTGGTTTGAGATCAACCTAACAATCTCCCCCTTGATCTCACCATAAGTTTTCTTAAATTTCAGCTCTTCGCTTAACATCCACTTCATTATAAACAAGCACATTGAGCATGCATCATCATGATTGTCATTTCAATTGGATTAGCCAGCCACAATATACTTATCCATTTTGAAGGATCATAACTTTGGGCCATTTATAGTCCGAAAGTCATAGGCAATACCATGAACCCATGTCGACCCTGTGTCCTCTGCACACACTGGGTGGTAAGCCTTTAATAAACGGATCCGTAAGTATTTGGTGCTTTTCAACATGATTTCGGATTGTCTCCTTTACAACGTCTGTCTTTCTGTCAATGTGTTTGGCACCACACTTGACTCGTTGTCAGAGGAGTGAAATACGTGGATGGTTGTTGTTGTTGTCAACCATTATCAATTCCGGGCACAGGTTTTCTCAACCATTTTTCTTGTCCCTTAGCCTCATATCATGCTATACTATATCTTTACATCACATTGATGATAATTGTCATACTCTTTGGAGATTTTCTACACAAAAACCCCAAAATGTGAAAATTAGCGACAATTGTGGATTTTGCTACACATTTCACAAGCTCTACCCTGTACTCACAGTCTTTTGAGAGCACAGGTTATTTCTTTCTTAATATAGCATGAGGTTGATACACTTAACTCTAGTCCAGTGACCTATGTCTGGACTGGTCATTGCGAAAACAACCCGCATATTTGAACTACGTCAAGTTAATGTTATTCTTTTACATCTTTTGCATTAAGCTTCCAACAGCTGAAACATATGGTACCATATTCTTTTAATCTTCTCCTTATTGGTTCTTGGAACACTATGGTTCTCATAACCATTCTTTATTCATTTTTGAAACACAAAAGTTTCCAAAACCATTACCCTTAACTTTAAGCACAGGCGTAGGCTTTCTCGCATGCATATTTTATTTCATCAGAAACATTTCTTAGCGTGCATCTGCGGTATTCCTAATTGTTGGAGGTACGACCATGGCCTACAAGGACTCATGGACGATCCCTGAAGGAGTCGTACCAACCATGAAGACTACGAGTAGAGTACTGTAAGGACTCTCCTCGTTATCGAAACTAGTCGTATGACTTGTAAACTACTCAGATTGGCTTGTAAATCACTCTACGAGTTGTAATAGGTTAGGATTCTACTCGGAACCGACCTTGTAACCCTGCTCGCCGTGTATATAAGACTGGGCAGGGACCCCCCTCCAAAGAACACACAACCATTGAATACAAACCACCATATAGGACGTAGGCTATTACGCTATCTCGGCGGCCCGAACCTGTCTAAAATCCTGAGTCAATTGGCCTTTGCGTTCCTGATCTCGGCGAAACTCCACCTGAACTCTACTACCTCGGGATACCCCTCGGTAGGATCGACGGTAGAACACCGACATCTGGCGCGCCAGGTAGGGGTGTTCATCGAGATCCCATGGTGAACCTAATGGCGTCTATCAAGCTCGAATTGTCTATCGAGTAGTTCGGATTCGAGCACCCACCCACCCTAATTCCCAAGATTACTGTCGCGGCTTGCAACTTGCAACATGCAACATCGAAGATGGCATGGTACCACAATCATTCGACTCCTCCAGCAAGTCGACGAGTTTGTATACTACTCGGCGGTTTATCAATCCGAAGCAAATTCGACTTTGTGGTCCTGTTCAACTTGGGTAGAATGTGCAACTACCGTCGAAAAGTTCAAGTCCGAAGCGGACAAGCAACTGGCAGCTATGATCAAGCATCAATGTCTGAGTCAGGGCAAGCATCTGCCAAATTCCAGTTGAAGCTCACAATGGAGAAATTTACGTGTCACGGTTCAAGTGTCGAGGTTGAGACAGAATAGGATCGGCCTTTGTTCCGTCGACACCACTGTCTAAAGGCCTCGAGTCCTAATTCTGGTCGGATTCAGATCCGCATTATTCTGTCTCTGACACAGCGACCTGGTAATCTAGTCTGAATCAAAGTCGAGCTCCGCGAAAGTTGATCTGCCGCAGGATAATCATCGCTAGTTGCTGCTGAACGTGCATCACGATGGGGCAGAAACATCGTTTGTGCTATTTGGTGAGGCCAAAGTTTATTTTGTTGAGGAGTGCTACGTGCACGTGGAAGGCCACCTGAAGACAAATTCAGACACGTACGGGATGAGCACCAAGCATCAAGGCAACAACAACCTCAGACTTCAGCTCGTGCTGATGCGCCGCCGCCGATTTGGACTACTCAGCTCGACTCAAGTTCGCGTCAGCGGCGTCGAAACTACTCGGCGACGGCCTCACGCACTTAATCGAGTCGGAATCAACTCTGACTAGTCCGCTTCATCGACAAACGACAACAAACAAGCTAAGTTACTTGTTTCAATTACTTTTATTAAATTCTCTATCTTGTTCTAACAAGATTGGCCAAGCGCCGACTAATTTATTCGGGTATGCCTCTCAACGAGATTTACGCAGTTACACTCGGAGGCTACGCCGACTTCTTCGCGCACAATACGTGCTCTTGCCGACTGCTTTATAAGTCCGCATCATCTTTGTCGCGCAGTCGACTCCTTATTTCGCTGATTTCTCTTATTGATCGTTATTCTTCTCGAGTAGCAAATGCCTTAATCCGTGAAACATTGAGTTTTCAGTCAGTACCTAAACGACTCATACAAAACATGAGCGACTCATACATAATTATGAGGTAAGGCAGTACGAGACCAGGGTGATTAAACGTAACAGGTGGACTACTCGGGAGAATACATGGCCTAACAAGAGCTCAGCATGCCCAAGAATTGGCGCTCTATTCTTTTACTTAATACAATTTCAGTATATTGAATATTTCACAATATGTACTACATAATGTATTAATTGTCTTTTTTCAGGTGACAACTCTCTAGGCCGCGCAGCGTGCCATCACATCTTCGCCAGCTTCCATGCTCAGGGGCTAATGCTAAAATTACAACTCGGTTCTCCATCAGGCTTACCTAGTTGCCTTTCTCCAGCATATTTGAGTCGCCAAGTACCAATGATGGGGCCACGACTACATTGGCACCTGACTCCTGTTTCTGGGGAGATCGCGGCGTGACAAGTCAACCATGACCTCCTCCGTTTGCTGCTCTACTGATGGTGGCTATTTTGACTACTTACCGATGCATCTCCGCTGGATCCTATGCTCGGGGGCTAGGTGCAAGAAAAGCACTCGATTGACAAGATTTGAATGAGGATTTGCAACCTGAATTAAGAGGCCTTCGGTATTTTGGAAAAAGAATATCAGCTTAACCATTATTCTGGGAGACGTCCCGGGATAAGCGGGTTTTATGATTTTTCTTAGAACAAAATTCGATGTGACCATTATTTCTGTGGCAAATTACTACTCGGATGATAATCTCCAAGATGATTCGATGAACACTAAGCTCGCTGGACCCTTGAATTGATTATTCTAAATCGTTTCAAGGCTCGGGGGCTGATAGGCGATATACAACGACTGCTGATTTTTTCAAGACGAAGAATGAAGATTCAAATCAAGACCCTCGGCTCGATTCTACGAATTCAAACCAAGGCTCGGGGGCTACTTGATATCAAGTGCAATTTTTTCAAATCGCACATTTCAAGCAAGACGAAGATTCAAGATTCTGTAGACCCTCAACCTGATTCTTCGATTCAACTTAAGGCTCGAGGGCTACTCCATATGGAGTGCGACTTTCGTCGCACCCCATATAAAAGATTGAAGACTACTGATTTGGTCAAGATTAGCAGGGCATAAGGACCTCATGGCCTCGTGACAACCAAGAACTTTCCAAGGCTGAGCGAGTACTCGAAGCACTCAAAAATGTACTCGGAGGACTTGGCAAGTACTCGGTTGATGATGAAGCTCGACGATGAAGTGCTTGGGGGCTTGTTGGAGGTACGACCATGGGCCTACAAGGACTCATGGATGATCTCTGAAGGAGTCGTACCAAGCGTGAAGACAATAAGTAGAGTACTGCAAGGACTCTCCTCATTATGGAAACTAGTCGTATGACTTGTAAACTACTCGGATTGGCTTGTAAATCACTCTACGAGTTGTAATAGGTTAGGATTCTACTCAGAACCGACCTTGTAACCCTGCTCACTGTGTATATAAGGCTGGGTAGGGACCCCCTCCAAAGAACACACAACCATTGAATACAAACCAACATACAGGACGTAGGGTATTACGCTATCTCGGCGGCCCGAACCTGTCTAAAATCCTGAGTCACTTGGCCTTTGCGTTCCTGATCTCGGCGAAACTCCACCTGAACTCTACTACCTCGGGATACCCCTCGGTAGGATCGACGGTAGAACACCGACACTAATACCCCTTTTCTTTCATCTTGGTGAATTTCACCGAGATTGAATCTTTTGAGGACAAAGATTCCACACGTACATGATTATAGGAAAAGGATCCCCATTCGATAACTTCATATAAATACAATTGTCCTCTCATTTTCTTTAACCCAAAAATAACTGTGTGTTAACTTTAAAAACTAATGTCTAGAGACTTGCTCTAGCCTATAAATAATTTCTTCATGTAGCATTCCTTATGTTCTTTTTACCTCCATGACAAAAACTTTGTGTTATGACAAGTAATTATCTTTACAGAAATCACATCTAAGAATGTTGTCTTTACTTTCATCTGATGTAACTCAGATTATGATGTGCCATTGCTTCACGCAAAATCTTTCGATTTATGTTGCACTTTACTTCTCTACATGTTCTCTTTGGAGTCACAATTCGTCTGTCAGACCCATCATAGCATGATGTTTTGGCTCCATTTGGAAATAACACATTGGAACTTATCGAGTTCAACTCATTTTCATGGCCACGAGCCACTCGATAAGTGAACGCCCTTCATGGCACAAACTCTGTCATGTGGGGCTGGTGACATTCTTCCTCATGAGCAATAATGGGTTCTATCAGCTCCTGAAGGACATGTTCCAGATTTTCGCTCATTATTGCCACGACTATAACCGCCAAGACGGCTCCTGAATCATCGAAGTGAGTACTTGCGCCCTCTTCTCCTAAGATCAATTTATCAAGTCACCATACTCACCCTCATCATTTTATCCTTTAGATCTCACAGATTTGCCAATGAAATGTTAGCTTTTGGGATCTACTTTCCTATATATGGGTTAAATACTTCAGCCTCAGTTGAGTTCCCCCACACACGCAACAGTGGTTTAGCGAAGGTACTTACTTTGTAATCTATTGAGAAGTTGTACTCATTTTTCATTCTGTTGAGGCTTGTGGGGAATATGGTCCCCGGGTACCTCACAAGCAAGCCTGGCAACCCCCCGATAGGGGGCGACCCGGCCCACCGTTCTGGACCTGATGACGTGGGGGACAAGCCGGCGCATGAAGGAAGGACCCAGAAGGAGAAGTTCTAATTAGAATAGGAGTTTTTTGTAAAGAAGGAAAGGATCCTTAGAGATAGGATCGGCTACAAACCGACTTGTAACCCTGCCTCCCCGATATATAAGGCGGGCAGGGACCCCCTCAGAGGGAGAGAGAGAACAATCCAATCTACAATCCACGCAATACAACACCCCCAAACAGGTCGTAGGGTATTACGTCGAGTTGACGGCCCGAACCTGTCTAAATCCTTGCGTCTGTCCATCCTAACCATCTAGCTTCCGATCTTTGCGATCTTCCCTCCATACAAATCACTTCCGTGGGCTACCCCGTGGAAGACTGCCGGAGATCATATCACCGACAGTGGCACGCCAGGTAGGTGGTATCACCGAGATTAATTTGGTGAGCCCGATGGACCACGTCAAGATCTTGGGCAGCTGTAACCTCCCGGACGTCGACGGAGTCGAGATCCAGTTCGGGAGCACCACCGCCGCCTCGGATCCCAAAGCGGCAGAAGCTACAACCGCCACGGAGGACTTCTCTCTGGCGCCGACCTCGGCCGTCACGGCCCAATCCGGTCCGATCGCATCTGATCGCGCCGAATCTGCCCCGCTAAGTCCATCGCAAAACGCGGGGACCAACCAATCGGGAGTAGGTTAGCAACTACTCGGTTCCGATCCGGCTCTTGAGAGTCGCGTCGTCGAGTCATCTCAGAGCGTAAACGCTCGGCACACGCGCGTTCCGAGCCCTGAGGTCATCACCATCCAGACCCCCGGCTTCCGCGTGCTTACCCGACAGCAGAAGATGAAAGAGATCATTTAGGTGGATGATTCCCCCTCTGAGAGTGACTCCTACGAGTCAAACCCACGGGGACCCTCAATCTTGGATGACTTGCAAGAGGGTCACACCGCGTCCGACTCCTCTACGGAGCCGGAGCAATTTGGATCACCCGGAGAGTCAACTCCGAGTAGTTCGGAACGTGGCACGCCCATAACCGATCCTTCCGAGTCCGAGGAAGATTAACTCGCGCAAGGAATACCTGGAGCCGGGTCATACTGCTACATGGTAGCACCATCGACACCATCTAAACCCGTGTCGGAGGATGAACTCACCCCGGCCGACGAGGCGCCTGAAGCCAGAGATCAGCGCCGAAGACGTAACGCCAATCGGGTGACTCGCAGAGCCGCCCAACCACAAGGGGCCAATGCATCAGGATCTGGCACCGCTCAATCTCGAGAACCATCCTCGGAGGACCATCGTCGTCGTCGGGACCGACGCGACAGGAGAAGCCAGCGGAACCTGATGCGTGACGACACGTTCGAGTACAATGGATTCAACGTCTACGAGACACCAGTCCAGAACCTCGTCACCATCGACGAAGAGATCAGTCGGCTACCGCCTAGTACTCTAGGCCTAGATAAGGTAAGGGCTTTCGTGCAGGCCGCTTCCGTCTAGGTTCACCAGATGTAGAACAGATCGCGTATGACCGCTCCTGAGCCCGGGTCGACTCGACACCGGACCAGCGGCGGATCGAGCCGAGATGAAGAACTTCACGACACGATCAACCGAGACCGAGACGCGAGGAACATTATCCGCAGCAGCGCTGAGGAACGTGACCGCGAAGAGGCTCGACGTTGCGAGGAATACGATCGGGAGCATGGGAATCCCCGTCGTAACTCTAACCGGAACGGCTACTCGACGGAGTCAGAGTATACTGATTACTCCGATCTCTCCGGTAGCCCAGGACGCGGCAATGACGGCGGTCATACTCCGCCTCGACGGCCGACTCCGTCGCGAAGACGAGCAACTCCCTCACGGAGGGAGCTGACCCCGCAAAGGGAGCAGACTCCACCGCGCGGCAGAACCTACCGACGGGACCGATCTCCTCCCAGGGCTCGGACTTTTCAGAGACCCGTTCTCCATCCAGGGATCGAGATCACAGAAGGGAGCGCACTCCCCCAAGGACAACGGATGGCTCGGATCCGAGTGGTTCCCGCCCCAGAGGTCGGATCGGCGGATTCCAGTCATTCACTGAGCGCTTGAGAAGCGTGACCTGGCCTAGGAGCTTCAAGCTATCGGACATCGATTAGTATGATGGGAAATCTGATCCATCCCAGTGGCTTCAGATCTACTACACCGCCGTACAAGCCGCTGGCGGCGACGAAGACGTGATGGCGAACTACCTCCCCATCATGCTGACCAAAGATTGTTGCAACTGGCTAGCAGGACTCCCTCGGAACTCCATTGATAACTGGGACCAACTCACCGAGCTCTTCATCGGTAACTACCTCGGAACTTGGGAGACGCCCGGGAGCAAGCGGCTCCTTGGCCAAGTACGACAGCGCAAGAACAAGTCCCTGCACGACTTCGTACGCAGGTTCTTGGAGAAGCGCAACTCCATCACGGACGTGACGGACTTGGAGGTGATGACCGCTTTCCAAAACGGCATCTCCGATGGAAGACTGATCCACAAGTGGACACGAAAGCCGCCCGCGACTGTCAATGACATGTTCCGGGTCGCTAGTACGTGGGCGGACGCAGAGATCGCGGAGAAGGAACAACTCAACGAGATCAAGAACCGTTGGGAGGAAGAGAATAAGTCAACTCGCAAGCGCGACCGCCACGAGGACGAAGAACGACGTGATGATCATCGTCACAGTGACAGTCACCCCCGCAAAAAGAAGAGCGAGGGCGACGTGGTCGCCACTCTGGATCACTCCAGAAGATTTCCAGCGCATGCTCGATGAGCAATGTCCGTACCACAAGCACCACAAGCACTCGACACGAGAGTGCTACGGGTTGAAGCGAGCTTTCACAGGGGGCAACAGAGGCCCTCCCTATAAGAGGAGGAACGATCGTTCCCCAGGAGACGACAGGCGAAATGACGAAGCTGCCGACGAGTTTTAGGAGGCTGACCGAGTGGTCCGTATGATCTACGGAGGACCGGAAGGTTTCGAGACGAAGCGCCAGCAGAAGCTCACCAACCGACAGGTCATGCACGCCAGGGAGCCACCGGTACCGGAGTACCTTAAGTGGTCAGAAGTACCGATCACCTTCACTCGGGAAGATCACCCACACTTCATACCGAAGCCCGGGTCCCACGGCTTGCCCAATATAGAATACTGGATAACTGCATTATCTTCCTTGAAACTTTATAGATTTCAAGAATTTAGCTATTTCTTAACTTTAGGGGTATCGTAATTATGACCGACGTACTCCCCCTGACGATCATCTATTCTCTTTTTCTTAACTGATCTCGTATTTCTCCCCTCGAAATGTGGTTAGAATCTTTCTATCACAATTTCGAATCCTTTCAGAACTAATGTGAATGAGAAAACTTTAATTTTCTTCTTCGCCTGCACGATTACATCATGCAAAACATAATTATTACTTAGCTCGTACGGGAGTACTTTTTCCTCATCTTTCTTCAAGAACTCAACATAGTTATTTATCCTTAGTTCTCTTGCAAGTCACACTCGCATGTCATTCATATCTTTAGGTTCATCTGTGACTTTGTATTCCTGTTAAACTCATTGCTTACTCGATGACCATGACACAATAAATTGCACGATCAATTCTAGGAAAAGCATAAAAGCTACTCCATACTTTTCTCCCACTATGAGATATGCAAAAAGCACATGAGTTATAGCAACTTTCTCCCACCCTGCAGGATAAGTCCTTTACCAACCTTCTTCCGGCATGCGAGATTTTTTTAACATAAGCATTATTTCAACTTTACCCCGCCACGCGGGTAATTTTCTCAAACTTCTCCCGCTATGCGAGCTTTGCCGTTAACTTTCTCCCCTTACGGGTATTTCCCCATGAGGGACATAAATGCCAGAATTGGCTCTTTTGTTTGCATATTCAATCATCAAATTCAGATATTTAAATCTGAATGTTCTTTAGCACACATGCTTAGCTCGACTTTGGTCAAAACTAAGCATGCATGCCAATTATTACTTCTCATCATGATAATTGAAAATGTAAATTACATTCCTGTTTATAGAGTACATGAAAAATACTTCTCAATAATCTATCTTTCTTTTTTGGATCACTGTCCAAGAATGCTTTCTTTGGAAGGCACTCTTTAAGGATAACACTGTCCCTTGTGCTATGGCCTTCTTCTTTTGTCATCTTCTGAGTCTCAAGTACCCTTATCATTTTTCTTACTGCAGTTAAGAATGAAAGCATGAATATCTTTTGTCTGAGAAAATTATTAACAAAAATCAACAATAATGCTTGTTACCCTTTTAAACATTTATATTCTATTCTATATAACTTTTGGGCAGAAAATAGAACAGAACAACATCTCTTTACATTAATTCCACATCACCTTTGGGCAGAAATAGAAATAACGTTAAAAAAACTTTATAAATTTCTCTACTTCAAGAGTATTTCTTAAACTTTATCTCTACATTATTTCACATCAGTTTTGGACAGAAATTAAAATAACATAAAAAAACTCAAGTATCTTTAAATACTTTGCTCCTCAAATTAAATCCTCAATTTGGTTTGAATTTAATATGAGGATTTAATCAATCGCAGCGGAAACTATAAATGTTCCTCTACTTTTAGAGCATTTCTTGATCCTTATCAATTCTCTGAAAATTGATCACTTTGATACTGTTGACACTGGATTTCAGATAAATCCGATTTAATCTGATCCGTTGAGTAATCGGCTATTCATGTGCATTGACAAAACCGATGGAGACGGTTGCCGATGAAACTCAGAATGTCCGATGGAACTCATATGTGGCGAGCGGGTATGCACGATGATGATTGGCAAGTTTCGACTGTCCAGGGAGAGCTTTGGGTTTTAATATTCGTACAAAGCAAAGAAGTCCAAGAGCTTTGATACATAGTTTGGCCAGAGCAATCTGCAAGGAAAGTTACGCTCGGATATGAAGGCGAAAGGAAATTATTTGGCCAAGTAAATAAAGAAAGCGGACTCATGTTGGACTTGGCTTGTACGGCCAAATAGATTACATAGTAGGAATATTTTAATAGATTTGCTTCTAGAGTAGATACGTAATATTTTTGTATGCGCTAGAAAGAGTCCTGTTCTTTAGGGTCAAAGACCGTCCGCTCTATATAACCAGGGGTACGGCGATTGTACTCTTCATCACACGATCAATACAACTTGGCGCATCGCCACCTTACCTTTCTGTTATGTTTTTATATTAATCATTGGTGCAGCTTTGGCACTCAACGCGGGGCTGCAATGTCTTGATCTATTGCCGGCGAAGGCATAAGTCCAAAGTTTTACCAATCTATCGAGTACCTCGGATCTCCGACCTATGGCGCATCGCTTCCGTCTTGATCTACGGTATTCACCAGTTACCCCGCATTGGTTAAGATTGCATCGGCTGTATCTATCGTCTTTATATTAAATTGGTTTCGATTAGCTTTTGTCTTATTGAAATAGACGATAGATTGTTTAATAGCCTGTTGCATCTTAATCTTGGTTACCGTGCTGTTGAGATCTAGTATTATTGTGGATAGAACTATAAGCTTGTGAAGTTTAGATTGATGTCGTCACACCCTAAAATTAGAAGGCATTTAAAAAGAACATTAAAAGTATTTTTAATATTAAAAACTAGATTAACTTTAGTAGGATAATGCATTAGAAAAATGAATTGCATTAGAATAGTTTGAAACCAACCATATGCATATGCTTGCTCTGACCTTAGGATAATTCTAAACCTTAGAAACCATCCAAAGGTTTAAGTTAGATTTGAAATAGAACTCAAATTCAAATTCAAACTCAAAATAGAAAAGGAAAAGGAAAACAGGAAAAAGAAAAAGGGAAAACCTTATCCTGGGCCGAAACCTGGCCGCCGGCCCAACAACCTCCCCCCCTTCCTCCGCTCGGCCGCGGCCCAAACCAGCCCCGCCTCCCCCTACCGAAGTCCGGTTTGCCCCCTCCAATTCCCCCGCGCGCGCGTTGCTCACCCCCGGTGACGTCGCGCTGACGTCACCGTACAGCCCCCCTTCTTCCTCCCCTCGCCGTCGCGCCATATCGCCGCCGCGGCCGCTCGATCCGCCTCCACCGGCGTGGATCAAGCCTAGGGGGACGCGCGCAACGCGTGTCACCCCCACGGCCCTCCACCGCACCACGAATGCGAGCTCGCCGCCGGGGGCACGCGTCCGGCCACGGAGAGCGCCGGGGGAGCTCCGGGAGCTCACCCCCGGGCTATAAATAGCCCCGGGTGCGCTCCCTTGGAGCTCCATCCCCACACAATCGCTCCCGCGCCACACACCGCAAGCTCGCCGGCGCCGGCCGAGCGCAGGCAGTCCCGCCGCCGTGCGCGACTAATTGAGCCACGCCGGAGGTTGCGCCGCTGCACTCCGGTAAGTATCCCCGTGCCGCTGCCTCGCCGCTGCTCCCTTTCCCCTTCCCCTTGCGCCGCTGGCCCTACGCCGTCGGACCCCTCGCGCCGCCGCACTCCGGCGACCCGCTGGGAGGGCCTGGCCGCCCACCGCCGCGCCTGAGCACGCCGCCGTGCTCAGTGCACCGCCAGCCGCGTTCCCGCCGCCCTGCTACACCCAAAACCGCTCCCCGCGCTCTTTCCCTTTTGCGCGCCGCTCCGCCAGAGCATGCCCAGCCGCTCCGCGGCACCGCCAGCTACCCTGGCGGCGAACCCCGGCCCCTCTAGTGGCCTGGGATGGTCAGAGCAGGCAGCTCCGGCGAGCTGTCTTGTTTCCGCCGCCGTGCGCCGCCGCTCCCCTCCGTTCGGCCCCGCTGGCAGCCGCGTGGCAGCCACGCTGGCCGCGGGCCCACAGGCCAGCGGCACAGCCCGCCACCGCGACCGCCACCTCGCCCTCACTCCCCTCCCTGCACCCGGTCTTCGTGGACCACTGACCCAAGGAGGTCGTGGGTCCATGGGCCGTAGTCCACGGCCCACAGCACAGTGACGAGCGCGGGCCGCGCCCCGCGGGCCCCGCCTGTCTGTCTCTCTTTCCCTAGGTTAATTGCTAGGTACACCCGGCCAAATGCACACAAGAAGTTAATTCTCCACCTTAGAGCTTTCCAAAAATTCCCAAAAATTCACCAAAAATCCTAGAATAATTCTTAAGCCTAGAAATACATTTCTTTCCCAAAATCTCACCCACAAACCTTAGATTAAATAGTCACCTCTTTTAGGTTTAAATCCAATTAAAGAAATCCTCCGTTAACCCTTGATTGATGTATTGATTTGTGTGACTAACTACAGACTCCGACCCAGAGAACAACGCCGAGGATCCAGACTACGAAGAGGAAGCAGGGGACGACCCCGACGCTGGACAAGGCAAGTCCCGCCATATTAATAATTATGGATATTACTGTTGTTATATAAGCATGTTGAATAATTGGAGAACCGGAATTGATTGCACAGTCTTTACTTTAGACCGGGGAGTGGAAGGAAGACAAAGACATTTCATGTACCATGCTTAATTTGAAAAACTTGACAAATGAGATGTCTATGCATGAAAGAAGAAAGTTGAGAAAAAGATATATCTGCAGAAAATTATGCTCATGTCTCTATGCTTTCACCATTGCACACACTTGCACACATGGGTGCTAAGCGGTTGCATGTTGTTTGCCGGAGAAGTCTCCCATGAGAAGTGAACACATGGCTCCGTGCTTTGACATGACATGAGGTAGGACTTGGGCGTTTATGATGATCTTTTGTCAAGAATGCTTGTCCTTTCATGATTTTGGTGAGATGAAGTTCATTTTTGCTTGAACAATCCATGGTTAGGACTTTGCTCATGTGGTGATATTTTTGATAAAACTACACAACTTGATCATGGCTTTGTCAATTTGATATATGTCTTCACCTTCTTGATGGCAATGCCTGTGTGACATGATGAACTATCTTGTTTGCCTCTTCTCTAACTTGTAGCATTTTGTATTGCTCATTGTATATTTGAGAAGCTTGTAGTTGCATTTTGTACATTTTTCCTTGATGTGTGCATTGTCAACAAGGGGGAGAATTTCTGGAGCATTTGGCAAGGGGGAGTTGTTGCTGAATTTTGAAGAAAGCTTTTGCTCTAGAATTTGTCGAAATTGTGTGAGAGGTTGAAAGTTTTGCCCAAATGAGGTTTTCTGAAAATTTGCGAAGTTTCTGAGAGTTTGATCATTGGAATATCTTGCTGGGCACATGTGGAAGGTTTTCAAGTTGAAACGGCATCGTTGCGAGTTGGTTTGTGCATTTTTGGCATTTTTGGCCTTGGTCATCTGCCAGGGGCGGTTTAACCGCCCCCCCTGGGCGGTTTAACCGCCCCTGTGCTGAGAGCACAAAGTTTGTGTTGGTTTGAGCCATTTTCGAGTGATTCTCGCATGCACAAGTTCACTTGTTCAGGGGGAGTTGCATCTTTGCAGGGGGAGTGCTTTGAGAGTCCTGAAAAGTGAGTTGGAGGATTTGAAGTTTGAAATTTGTGCTTTGTGCTTTTGCTCTTTTGCCGATGGTGTTGAGCCCTTTCGCTTCTTCTTGAAGGGTCGGCGTTTCTGGAGCTTTCTCTTGCAGAGTGACTTTGTTCTCGGCTTGTTCTTGCTTTTAGTCACTTGCTTGAGTCCTGTTTTCGTTTTCTTTTATATTTTCTTTATATCAATTGGTTACTATGTGTGTGTTGTCAATGCACTCATCAAGGGGGAGATTGAGGACCCGATGTGTCCGAGGACCGGTGGATGGTCGCTTCCTGGTGTGATGAGTGATTGACAACGTGGTGTGGATTGACGTTTCCCTTGGCTCAAGTATTGCAGGTGTAGAATGCGGCTTGGTTGCATTGGTGCAGGTGAAGAACAGGCGCGAAAGGTCTTAGCCATGGCGGCCTCCGAGGAGCGGAGAGACAAGTAGGCTTGGTTCGAGGGACCCGATGGCCGGTGGATCAAGTGCGGTTCACATGCTGGCAAGAACGAGCAAGGGGACGTGGCTCCGGTGCGAGGTAGCGGCTCACAACCGAAGCTCGTACGCGGACGAGAAGCCGGCGCAAGGTGGCGGCTAACAACCGAAGTTTGCGCGCGGGGTTTGGTGATTTGGCCACAAAATCATCGGTGGACGGTTTCCCTTGGTTTGGGCCTCAAAACCAAGGACCGAGGACTCGACGAGGCGGACTTGGGCAGCTGGGCCTGTGTGGGCTGACAGGGGCGGTTTAACCGCCCCCCAGGGCCGGTTTAACCGCCCCCCCTGGGCTGGCCCAAGAACGGCGTCGAGGAGCTTCGATCCGGAGGACACGCGGTGTGACTGCAAGGCTTGCGTCGGAGGGAAGCTACCTTGCAGTGGAAGGTGCCCGAGCCGGAAAATATCTGAAGATCAAATGTCAAATTTGCCCCTGAGGGGTATGTATCACTTAGGGGTAGTTTAGTCTTTAGGACACCACCACTTGGACTACTAATAGGCCCCTTCAGGGCTGGTGGCTGTCATCTCTCTAGTTATCTCTTTAGGTTTTACTTTGAACTTGTTTTCCCCTTCATCCCCTCCACTTAGAACTATTTCGAATCATTCCTAGTTTGTATAGGTGAATTCATGGTTATGTGATTGAGTTTGTGCTGCTCATCTTTGTGCCATGATTTGATTTCCCGAGCTCCCTTTCCTTTTTCTATTTTCGTGGGTATTTTCGGAGCTATTTTTGGGGGATTTTCGTTCTTCTTGTTCTAGGGCGTTTTCTCTCGGATTTCTTTGGGGGATTCACGTATGAGTGCCTTGTGCCTCTTTTGCTGGTGATCCCTTGCCCCCAAACGCCGAGAATCGCTCTGGTTTTGAGATTTTCGGGATGAACTCGAGGTCATGGTGTTCTTCGCGAGATCTGCGATTCCGGGAGTTGTACTGAGTTAGAGGCCGAGATCTTTTGGGAAAACACTCCACTGGAGGTCTAGATCATCTGACCAAAATCTCGCCTCAAGAGCTCAAGCGGTTTGGGAGATCCACTTTTGTTTTGACTTTCTCCCGAGGCTCCCAGGCCCGGGCGGTTTAACCACCCCCCTGGCCGGTTTAACCGCCCCCACTGGGTGTGTTAGATCGAGCCGAGTTTCGGGTCGTTTTGGTGTTCGTTTCGATTGGTTCGAGTTCCGCTGCTCGTTTCTTGTTCCTAGGGTCAGTAGCTTGACAGTGGCTACGTGATCTTGGCAAGATTGCTCTCGGAGGTTTCGGAGTTGGTTTGGGAGAATAGCCGGATTGTTTGGAAAGATTTTTTATCGGCTCCCATTCACTCCCCCCCCTCTCTGGTCGCCGTTTCGGTCCTTCACTAAGAATACCGGAGGAACAAACAGCTCCAGAAACAGTAGATTTACAACCAGATTTGAGATATCAAGAAAGACCCACGCGTATATTGGATACAACCATCAGACAAACTCGAAGAACTGCGGCTAAATTTTGCCGAGTACAATGGAGCAACCATACCGAAGCAGAAGCCACGTGGGAAAAAGAGGAAAATCTCAGAAAGGAATTTCCATATCTATTCCAACAACCAGACGAATCTCGAGGACGAGATTCACCTTAAGTGGGGTAGGTCTGTCACACCCTAAAATTAGAAGGCATTTAAAAAGAACATTAAAAGTATTTTTAATATTAAAAACTAGATTAACTTTAGTAGGATAATGCATTAGAAAAATGAATTGCATTAGAATATTTTGAAACCAACCATATGCATATGCTTGCTCTGACCTTAGGATAATTCTAAACCTTAGAAACCATCCAAAGATTTAAGTTAGATTTGAAATAGAACTCAAATTCAAATTCAAACTCAAAATAGAAAAGGAAAATGAAAACAGGAAAAAGAAAAAGGGAAAACCTTATCCTGGGCCGAAACCTGGCCGCCGGCCCAGCAACCTCCCCCCCTTCCTCCGCTCGCCCGCGGCCCAAACCAGCCCCGCCTCCCCCTACCGAAGTCCGGTTTGCCCCCTATAATTCCCCCGCGCGCGCGTTGCTTACCCCCGGTGACATCGCGCTGACGTCACCGTACAACCCCCTTCTTCCTCCCCTCGCCGTCGCGCCATCTCGCCGCCGCGGCCGCTCGATCCGCCTCCACCGGCGTGGATCAAGCCTAGGGGGACGCGTGCAACGCGTGTCACCCCCACGGCCCTCCACCGCACCACGAATGCGGCGCCGACCGCGCCCTGCGGCTCCGTGCGGAGCTCGCCGCCGGGGGCACGCGTCGCCGCCCCGTGCGCCGGCGCGCCACGCGTCCGGCCACGGAGAGCGTCGGGGGAGCTCCGGGAGCTCACCCCCGGGCTATAAATAGCCCCAGGCGCGCTCCCTTGGAGCTCCATCCCCACACAATCGCCCCCGCGCCACACACCGCAAGCTCGCCGGCGCCGGCCGAGCGCAGGCAGTCCCGCCGCCGTGCGCGAGTAACTGAGCCACGCCGGAGGTTGCGCCGCTGCACTCCGGTAAGTATCCCCGCGCCGCTGCCACCCCGCTGCTCCCTTTCCCCTTCCCCTTGCACCGCTGGCCCTACGCCGCTGGACCCCGCGCGCCGCGGCACTCCGGCAACCCGCTGGGAGGGCCTGGCCGCCCGCCGCCGCGCCTGAGCATGCCGTCGTGCTCAGTGCACCGCCAGCCGCGTTCCCGCCGCCCTGCTACACCCAAAACCGCTCCCCGCGCTCTTTCCCTTTTGCGCCGCCCGCCGCCCGAGCTCTGGCGAGCGTGCGCCACCGCCGCAGGCCGCGCAACTCCGCCAGAGCATGCCCAGCCGCTCCGCCGCACCGCCAGCTACCCTGGCGGCGAACCCCGGCCCCTCTAGTGGCCTGGGATGGTCGGAGCAGGCAGCTCCGGCGAGCTGTCCTGTTTCCGCCGCCGTGCGCCGCCGCTCCCCTCCGTTCGGCCCCGCTGGCAGCCGCGTGGTAGCCACGCTGGCCGCGGGCCCACAGGCCAGCGGCACAGCCCGCCACCGCGACCGCCACCTCGCCCTCACTCCCCTCCCTGCACCCGGTCTTCGTGGACCACTGACCCAAGGAGGTCGCGGGTCCATGGGCCGTAGTCCACGGCCCACAGCACAGTGACGAGCGCGGGCCGCGCCCCGCGGGCCCTGCCTGTCTGTCTCTCTTTCCCTAGGTTAATTGCTAGGTACACCCGGCCAAATGCACACAAGAAGTTAATTCTCCACCTTAGAGCTTTCCAAAAATTCCCAAAATTCACCAAAAATCCTAGAATAATTCTTAAGCCTAGAAATACATTTCTTTCCCAAAAATCTCACCCACAAACCCTAGATTAAATAGTCACCTCTTTTAGGTTTAAATCCAATTAAAGAAATCCTCCGTTAACCCTTGATTGATGTATTGATTTGTGTGACTAACTACAGACTTCGACCCAGAGAACAACACCGAGGATCCAGACTACGAAGAGGAAGCAGGGGACGACCCCGACGCTGGACAAGGCAAGTCCCGCCATATTAATAATTATGGATATTACTGTTGTTATATAAGCATGTTGAATAATTGGAGAACCGGAATTTGATTGCACAGTCTTTACTTTAGACCGGGGAGTGGAAGGAAGATCCCAAGGAAGGGGATTCTGTCCTAAGAGCCACTTCGGGTCACCACTAAGGACCGGTTCGCGGGAGAATCTTTCCATTGCCTAGTACGGTCCCGCATGCCAAAAAAGCATGGCCTTCGGGAATGCTTACTTATGTGAGGCCTTGATCCACACCCCACTAGCCAGCTTTAGTAAACTGTCCCAAGGGGCCACGGTGGGCAATGGGACTCTTGGAGACAGACCCCGACAGAGGGCTGGGTCTGGCCGGTACGAGTCGCAGGTGATAGGGTCGGGAGGACCCAGTGGCAGAGTGCCACGATATTTTCTGTCCACACAGGGGCCTTCCCGTGGAAAGATTCTTGATGCATCAAGAATCTTTCCACGGGAAGGCCCCTGTGTGGACGTGCGCGACTCCTACTTAGGCCCCAACAGTTTCCGTGGACAGAGCTAGGGAGTGGCTGTCTAATAACAGACGCTGGTGGGAATGGATCTCGTAGGGCAGTACCGCCAAAGTACACGGTACGGGCTGGCCGAATGCGGGACAGGAAAGTACGACCTCTGCAGAGTGACAAACCTATCTGGATAGCCGTGACTCCGGCAAGAGTCCAATTGGTAAAAGTCCCCGTCAATTAGATCACTAAAAATGAGCATGACCCGCGGATTTCCCTTACCGCAGGTTGATATACCTCTGTTCACTAACCGGGACTGGTAGGGAGGTTATGCCCCTCCAGGACCAAACTTATTCTATTAAATTACTTTGGGACTTGCTGAGTACCCCTGACAGGAGTGCTCACCCTTTCTTCCACTTCATACCAGAGGACTTCATTGAAGACGGCGCAGGCGACGAAGGCTCGGAATGGTGACGTGCTCCACCGCGATGCTGAGGCTCTACATAGTACTGGTAGTTTTATATTTTTTGAATAAGCGGAGGCCTTGAGGCCCGCTTGTAGCTTTGTACAGACTCTAAGCTGTACATTGATGTAAATTATGAATAAAAGGTTATTCGATGATGGTTTTCGATACCGCTTGTGATGAACTACTTGCATTAGAACTTCCAGGGCTAATGCAGGTACTTGGGGAGCTCTATTTCACGGGCATGCCCCACAGATGTCCTGCTATCAGTGTTTCTAGATTGCAACTTCCGGGCGCATCGCTGTCGTTTCACCTAGAAAGATTGGTGGTGGTATTAATTTAATCTTTATTGGCTGATGGCTCTCGCTGCAATAAGATCAGAAACCCAACAGCGTCACGTCATGTTGGCCCAGCATCCTGATTCTATTAACCGGCCGATACGACGTCGTCGTACACCTCGTCAGCTGGATGGTGAAGCTGACTGGCACGCCGCGCAGTACACCACGCGCGCCAAAATTTTAGTGTCAACAGATACAAAATTTATCAGAGATTTAGACATTAAACATTAGATTTATAGAATCATAATATTGTTATTATCAACTTTGGTCAGAAAATAACAATACAATAATTTTAACTTTCTACTTCTCTAAATATACTCAATTTAGAGAATGGATACTTTACTTTGCAACGGAAACGTTGAATCTATTCAGAAGCAACATCTCAACAATCAATATTTACTTCTCTATAATACAAAATATCCCTTCGGTTCAAGTTTGAATAGAGATGAAACTTTACGTAATTCAACATATTATTGCTTCTGAAAAAGATCATATTAAATGCGAAACATTACTGTACGTATCTTTACTTTTGATCCAGTCGCGCAAAACGGCCCACAGCTCGCTCGCGCACTCGCGGCCCACTTATTCTCAACGTGTCCATGCCTCTGCACAGCTCGGCCCACGAGCTAGTCAACGACCTAGCTCGACTTGCTTGCTCGGTCCGGCGCGGCCCGAAAAGCTCTTAAAAACTTAATTCTTTTGTTGGTTCCAATTAAATTAAAGAAAACAACAATTTTAACCCTTTTATTGTTCTATTTAGAAGTAACACCGAGTATTTTTCTACTCTCTAAACAAAATAACCCTTTGGTTCAAATTTGAAATAGAGATGAAAACTATGCAAAACTCAACAAGGAAAAACTTCTGAAAACGAATAAACTTAATAGACTTCACGATTCCTCTCTTGCTTTTGGCCCGTCATGAGAAAACGGCCGGTCGGCTCGCTCATCCTCGCATCCGCATGCACGGCCCATGAAATCGCCTCCGCGCTCGCCTGGGCCGGCGGCCCAGCTCTCTCGGCTCGGCTCGGCTGCTCACGTCAGGCCCGGCTGGCTCGCCCGCCTGGGCCAGTGGCCCGTCAGTCGCCAAAATGGGCCCGTGGCAAGTGCCCACATGGGCCAAAAGGCCAGCCCATCAAGCGGCTGGACGATCTTGACCGTCCAATCTCATCCAATGGCCGAGCGCGATCCTCGCCGTATAAAAACCAGAGCGACGACTGCCTCCCCCTGGAACCCTAAATCGTGACTCTTCTTCTCCTCTTCTCTTCGGTCCGGGCCGGTGGCGCCGCCTCCAGCGACGCTCGCGCTGCCGCGGCCGTCCGGCCTCACTGGCGTGCCGGTCGAGCTCGAGCCGGCCCTTCTCTTCGTTTCTTCCTTCGTTCTAGCTTTCCTCACTTACCCGCGCGCACGGCTCGCATTGACGGCGATGCCCGCAGCCCGCGGCGGTGTTGCGCGCAGAGCTCGCTGGTAGCCGTGAGGCATCAGCCCCGCCGGAGTATCATGCTACTCCATCGGCCTTCTTCTTCCTTTCTTCTCTTTTCTTTCTCTTCCCTTTCTCTGCACAAAGCCACAGTGAAAACGGCGTGGCAGCCGGTGGAGATGCCGGTGCCGCCACCGGTCCCTTTGCGGGCGCGCTTGCTCGCTCGAGTGGGAGTGCGCCGCTGTCGAGAGGTCCTGCTACGGTGCCCTAGGGACCCGCGCTCCCTGCGACGAGGCGCCCAGCGAGCCCGTCCATCGCGCCGGCGGTGCAACATCGAACGGGCTCGGCTTGTCTGCCCACTCGCTGATGATGCGTCGGCCGGCGGTGGTGACGGCGGTAATACTAGAATGTAGGTCCCGCCGTCATCTTTCTCTTTTCTAGGTTAGGGCTCCAAGTTCTTTGTTTCTCGATCTGAGATCGATTTTTCTTTTCGTTCTTTCTTCACGAACTGCGATCTACTCACTACCCTTGCTCTTGATACCATTGATAGCATTTATTAAATCACTAGGAGTAGATCGAGCGGGTTAATCATTTTGACCAACATACCTTGGACCTTCTGTTGTGCATCGCTGGTATGTCGATGGATGCTGCACACAGGCAGCGACAGGTGTTGCAGAGACGACGGCGACGGCAGCCGTTGGTGAAGCATCCCGTCGCTTCAGCCCTTCCTTTCATATCGGGTTAGGGTTAGAGGAGTGGGGGTATTGTGGCAGCGATGAACCTCGTGTCTTGTGCCATAGCCCCCACCTTCTCTATATAGGGTTGTGCGATAGGGGCCCATCGGCCTTTTATTGGGCTGGGCGTCCCTGATCAGGACGCGAGTCAAAGGCCCAGTTGGCCTTTGGGCCAATTGGTTTGTGATCAACCTAACAATTTGTTGCAGTTGTAAGAAGAAAACCACACTCAATGACCCAAATGACAAGACTCTGACGAATCAAAAGTCACCACACATGCATCACATGGATTGAAGGGCCCACAACTGACCCATACAACCTCAATCCAGTGTGGACACCTGCAGCAACACTCAGGGCCCACATGATAGCCACCTAGAGAAAGCACACCTCAGGAGAGGCCAGCCAGGGGTTGGCTGAACCCTTGGTTCGGGCGAACCGACCTTGGCTCAGCTGATCCTGGCCTTCCACGTGTCACTCTCTAGTGTTGTATTGAAGGTCAGTTTGCTGTGGATGCTTGGAATATTCCTTTGGAGAACTGCCTCTTGGAGCCTATAAATATGAGTGTAGGCACTTACATTTAATACTCATAACTTAGGCATTCATTGTCTTCCTTTAGGCTCTAGGCTTACTGGAGTTAGGCTAGAGTAGTTCTATTCACGTTCCAGGTGATCTTGGAGTTAGGGTATGACTCTTGTACCTTCTAGTTCTAGGGTGACTTTGATCTAATTCAATGATATATCTTCTTCATATATTGTTTGTCCTTGTCATGATACGAATGGGTTGTGCTTGTGTTCTACTTATCATAAGTTGCTAGGCTTATATGCTCATGAGTTACTCATATACCCTAGCTTTGATAGCTTGTGTTCTAGTTAGACTTTGCTCTAGTTCAATTAGAGTATGCTTTCATGCACTGAATAGTTTACATGATCTATGCAACGGTATGGGTTCACCGGTCGTTCTTATAGTCGCGTTGATCATAGTCTTAATAGTCAAGAATGGTCAACGTGTTGCGAACAATGCGAGCATGGGGCTCAAGTTGGAATCAATGATTGGATATGAGTGTGCCCCACAATATAGTACGGGTAGGCCACAGGTGGTGATAGCCCTGTCAGACACTAAAATCCCCACATTCGGGTATCATTGTAGGAGTTTGTAAATGAGTAGGAACCTCGACATGAGCAAGTGGCGAGGGGGGATATCTCCCCGATACCTAGGTGCATAGACTTAGGTTGTGTTGACGCCATTTTTTGATACGTCTCAGGGTCGGCGTCAAAAGGAAAGAAGAAGAGAAGACTCTAAATCGGAATCAGATGCTGGGGGGCAGGAGTCGAAATCGGAGTAGGCGAATCAGGAGATGTCCAATTCGGATAATTACGTCATGGGCTTGATGGGGCCAGATTGGGCCGCTTTGTGTGCCTTTTAAGTAGCTGTTTTTAGTTCATTATAGATAGTAGTCTTTAGAAAGTTTCTTTTTTTCGCGTCAAGTTTAGTTACGTCGTGATCGATTAGGAGTTTGTAATTCTAGGGTATAAATATAAACCCTCAGGGTCGTGGATAAAGTTCGTACACATCAATACAACAAAACATTTACTACTCACAATTTAATTTCAAGTTAGTGACTTCGCCAAAGCTTTTTCTTTTTTGAGTTCTCCTGCAAGTTGAGGCGATTTATTCGAGAGTTATCCATATTAGCTAAATCTACAAGTCTTTTCATGCTATTTTTTAGCTTTTATCACCCCTTATCCAGCTTAGAAGATGATCTAATAGTTGTTTAAGTTGTTCTAAGTGTTGCCTTACTAAGCTTTATTAGACTGCTTAAATAAGTTATCGTATATTGCTTAGTTATCAATCGGCTTTTTGCTGTTTGACTATCGGAATCAGCTTTTATAGCCATTTCACTGCATATCAAAATCGGTCGTTCTTTCTCCGATTTCATTGATGAAAGAATCGGCTTTCTAGCTGTTTCTTAATCTCTGATTTTATCCTTGTCAATCAACAGGTCAGATTGACTGGCACGCCCCGGTTTTCAAGGCCACGGATTCGCTCGTGTGCTGACGCATCTGTCAAGTCCCGATTTTTGCGTCAACATACTTTTGTCACGTCCGATGGGACACGAAGAAAGAATCTCACGATGCCTCCAAAGAATCCATCTGATCCTAAGAATACCACCTTTGAAGTAAGCCCTGATAACATGATCCCCGTGACTTATGATGATCTGAATGAAGAGCAGAAGAAGGAATTCGATTTGTACCAGCAGCAGAATCGAGATGAATGTCTAAAATCATATAGTGCATTGAAAAGAGGTGAAGCTATTAGGAAACTCCCACTTCCTGGTCCACGCACAATCACCATTGCTGAGTCACCAGGGCATTTATAGGGAATGATTGATTCGGCTGTTCATCATGCACTTATTAACCAATCACATATTATGGCCAATACCATGCATAATGCCGTAGTCAAGACCTTACGTGAAGATGGATCTTTGGGATATAGGGGACCAACTTACATGTCACCCGCCAACATGTTTGGTCCTTCTCCTTTTGGTTATGCTTCAATGTACAATTATGGGAATTCTTTTTCAACTGGATTTGCTACAGGTGCATCGGGTCTTCCACTACTAATGCTGCCAACGCATCATCTCCTGCTTTTTCTGCATCCAATGCATCATCTGCGTCAACCAAGTCTACTACAGCAGGTTCGGATGCATTGGCAGGATCCACCTGAAGGCCCTACTCCAATTCAGAGCCAATCAGTTGAACAACCGTCTGGTTTTAGTCAAGGGTTTTCTTCAGCATGAACGCCATTGGAGACCGATTCATCAGAACATCTCTTGTCACAGATGGTTCCTTCGTATTCATCTACACAGTCTGCACCAAAAAGTACCTTTGGTACTGGAACGTATAACTCCAAGACTGGATTTGGTATGCCACCAGATTTTGGCAAAAATCTGCTGAAGAGAATAAATCTGCCGAAGAGAATATCGATACTCAGCAGGGAGGTATTACTTGGATTCAGCATAATGATGGGGTAACTTGGTCACTGGTTGACAATAATGGTAGAACTTTGCAACAGATAAAGGTACTAGTTAATTATACTCCACCAAGCAACGCGAATCAGCAAACTACTAATCAGATGGTACTTCATGCTTCTGCTAATCAAGGAAATGCATCGGTATCTCAACCGATTCAGACCTATACACCTTCAGCGCCAACTATTCCACAAAGTCCTCATAGAGAACAGCCTCAGACAGGTGGACTAGTTTTGCCTCAATCGGATTATCAATCTATAGAGAAGTCAACTCAAGCTCTGATTGATTGGTCTTCTCAGACAGCCGATGTGATTCAGAATCAATTCGGTTTGAAGCCAAAGGTTCAGAGTGTTATGTATCGGCCTCCATACTCTGCACATTATGACACGATGCCTTATCCTCACCGATTTCGGACTCCTGAGTTTACAAAATTCACTAGTCATGACGATACTTCAACGGTTGAGCACATTAGTCGATTCCTGATGCAATTTAGAGACGCTGCTAACGTTGATGCATTGAGGGTCTGATTGTTTTCGAGTTCCTTATCTAGATATGCTTTTTCTTGGTTTATGACTTTACCACCGAACTCTATAGTAATGTCGTCTGAGTTAGAAAGGCAGTTTCTCCAATATTTTTTTGCGGGAGTTCATGAGAAAAAATTATCTGACCTAACGAACATGAGGCAAAGGAATGATGAATCAGTTGCTTCCTTTATTTCCTAATTCAGAGATGTTAGGATTAAATGCTTCAGTTTGATGTTATCTGATAAACAGTTGGTTGAAGTTGCTTTTGATTGGCTCTTACCATATCTGAAAGATACATATGCTAATCAAGAGTTTGAAAGCCTGAGTCAAATTGTTTTGAGGATGACAGGGCAAGAAAATCGGTCATATGAACCGAGAAGGAATTACCAAAAGAGAGTCAATTATACTGGTTATGCTTCTGATTCTGAATCAGATAACGAGGGCCGATTTCAGTCCTGTTTGCAAAAATGGAACCTGAGAAATTCGGTTTTGATGTTACAAAAGCCGATAAAATTTTTGATATGCTACTGAAGGAGGGCTGCTTAAACTATCAGCTTATCACAGCATTCCATTGGAGGATGAATTAAAAAAATGGTGTACTGCAAGTTTCATAATGCTACTTCTCATAATACTAATGATTGCAAAGTATTCCGCCAGCAACTGCAATCGGCTATTGAGCAAGGGAGAATCAAATTTGAATTGCCTAAAAAGCCTGTCAAGCCGATGAAGATTGATCAACACCCTTTCCCAGTCAACATGGTTGAAGTTTCAATAGAAAAAGAAGTGCCAAAAAAAGTTTTGGCTTCACAATCGGCTAAAGAAAAGAGGGTTGTTGATCCTAAAGTTCAAATCTCGATAACAGATTTGAAGGGCAAAGGAAAATCAGAGGAAGCTGGGAGTTCTAAGAACCAAGAAAGGAGAGTCACTTCCCAGGGTCTAATTAATAAATTTAGGAAAGAAAATGAACAAGTCAGGCGTGAGAAGGAGATGAGGCAAAACAATGCTGATCATTGGAGATGCCCTTTCTTTATTTACTGCTAGGAAGAAGCAATTAAACTCCCAACTCCTGAAAATTGCCCGAAATGCAATTGGCAAAATACTCGGCCAAATAAAAGGTCGTGCTTTAATGAAGAATGCAATCGGTCAATTATTAGAGATCGGCGACCTGAAAGCAGAGATCGGCGGGACGATCGAGAGCAGCGAGTATCAGTGCATGAAAGACTTGGTCGCAGGGTCAGTGTGATGGATTGATTAGGAAGAAGACCCTATATGAGCCAAGATATTGAAGATATGGCTAATGATCGAGTTCCTGGTGGAGAAATCATGCGAAGAGATCCTGAGAGGGAACCGATTCGTGATTGACAGCCATTTCATCAATTTAAGGAGCGCCAGCCTCAATGGTGTCCTGAGAGATTGACCAAGTTACAAAAGAGGCATGTTCAGAGGTTGAGGCAAATTGAGTTAGAAGAACAACGTCAAGTTAATAATAAAATAAATCGTAATCGGGTTTGGCATGTGAAGGCTAAGGATCATGATCAAGATGATGCCCCAGTTGCTGATGTCCTTATAGCATTTAGTTTGCCAAGGGAATTTATGGCATCAGAAGATAATGCAGAATCAGACATAGATGAGAGTGTTGCTCAATTGGCTTTAGAACCAGCACCTGCTACTTTTGAAAAACCTGAAGAGGAAGATCGGCAACATTTAAAGCCGTTATTTCTGAAAGGGTTATATCAATGGAACTCCGATGACAAAGATGTTAGTTGATAGTGGTGCCTCAGTTAATCTCATGCCGTATGTCATGTTGAGAAAACTCGGTAAGGGGGAATCCGATTTGATGAAGACTGATCTGATGCTTAGAGATTTTGAGGGAAAGACTTCTCCAGCCCGGGGGGCACTGTGTGTTGATCTGACCGTCGAGAGTAAAACTTTGCCTACTACTTTCTTTATTATTAATGGCAAAAGTTCGCACAACATGCTCTTGGGTCGAGATTGGATTCATGCCAATTGTTGCATTCTTTCTACAATGCATCAATGTGTAATTCAATGGATCAGATATTCGGTGGAGATTGTTCAAGCCAATGCTCCGTTCAATGTGGCAATAGCTGAAGTTTGTCCTTGGAGTTATGAAGTTACCTGTATATCGGGACAAGCTATTGATTCTGATTTTCTAAGGATGTCTGATTTTGGCTTACAACCGATCCAAGCGGTCGGCTCGAAAGATTTGTCTTAATGGATGATAAATCAAAGGAAATATTGTCCTAGTATTTGGGCGAATTTGTAAACCGATTACAGATCGGAGATTACTCAAAGCAAACATGCAAGGATAAGCGAATCGAAGATCCAACCGTTTCGGGTGCTCATAGTCCAATTTTGTTATAAATCGGAAGATACATGGCCGATGTGACATACATTGCCCTTAGTGCAAAAAATATAAAAAATTACATAGAGTTTAAATACTCTTGCATAATCTCTATTGATCTCAGATAGCTCTCATGTTGTTCATACGAAGCTTCAAGCCTTTGTTGTTCTTGAAGAACTCTAGCTGTGTTACCTTTGTCATTTCGAGTAATATTTATAGATGTTCTAGATTTTCTCTTAGATCTATTCTTGATTCCAAGTGGATGAGTTGTTCTTTAAGCAGAGGAAGAGAAAACTGAAGTAGTTGGATTCGATGGCGAACCTCGAAGATTCCTCCTGGTGGCAATGCATTGGAATTGATAGAACGAAGTACGGGGACTATGACATCTGGAAATTTCTCTCTGAGTTCTTCGGCATGAGCTTGAAGGAAGCTTTTGTCGTGCGGGGACAGGGGATTTCCGGCTTGGAGGGATGCAATGAGGAAATCCAATCGCTGAAAAACGCCAAAAGATGGTGTTAACAATGTCAAAATGCCTTGAAGAGATTGAACAAAGAGATAAATCTTACCTGCTGGAAAGATGCCATTTTCTCTTAAAGATTTGGAGTTTTTATTCATGTGGGGTTTTCCTTGTGAAAGGAAAGGTTGGCCGATGGTGCTATTTATAGGAAGAATTCGGCTAGAGAATTTATGATTTCGTGAATGACATTGGGATATGTAATGCTCGTATAAAATCAATACACGTTGATGGTCTGATGACCAAGTCAGGCAAGAGGTAACTACGATTCAGAAAAAGAGGTCAGGTAGTTGGTCATACAAGTCAGGACACACCATAAAGAAAGAGGCAGAGAATTGGATACACAGCCAACTAAAGTATCGGTTACAAGTTCATCATCATTACAAGGCCATTACAAAAGGGACCGGACCGCATCCAATGCCTGTTGGCGTATCCGATCTACATTGTCTATGATGCGTTGATTTTCATCGATGGAGCCTTGGATTGGTGGAATGTTCCTACGAGACAAGACAGGGAGGATGTTAGGAAGAATCATTTCTTTGAAACTCAACTCCAAATCATCGGACGTAGCCGAATCATATCAGAATTTGATTGGATTCTTGAAGTGATGATCGAGATCATTGTATGGGAACCAGATCAAGATGTCGTCATTGAAGCCGTGGTAAAAACACTTGAAGTACAATGACATCCGATCTGGGGTGGCTTTGTCACCACCTACCGAGGAAGCGGCTTCACCAAAGGATGTGCATCAGCGAAGGACAACTTCTTCTCCATCTGGTTGATCTGATGGAAATTGGCTGCCTAAAATGTCGACTTCACGGATTTTCTGCATGTAGAGGTTCAACCATAAATTTATAAACCACCAAGGGCCCCCGAGAGAAGTGATCAGTTCATCGTTCCTTAATCGGACAGAAACTTCATGCATGAGATTGTATATTGTCCTAAGGAGGAGTTTGCCTAAAGGAAAATGATTTCCTGCAGCCAAATATTCTGCCAGTCTGTCAAATTTTGAAGAAGGACCGATCGTTTTTCCACCAAAGAGATACTTTTCTAACCACATCATGAGGAATGCGGGATGCTCTCTTTCGTCTATGCTGCCAGATGATTTGGAAAGAGTTATGATGTAGTCTTTCCAGCCTCTGATTTTGGATGTTTGGTGTTTGTGGGTAGATTTGGGAAGACTGCCTGGGGAAACCGATGAGGTAATGTTTAGACCAGTCAACATGACTACATCGGCTAAAGATGGAGGCATCAGGCCGTGGCCGAACAAGAAGGCATTCAATGCGTTGGACCAAAAATAAGAGGCACTCATTAGGAGTGGATCATTTCGTTTCATATCAGCTAAGGATAAGGTGATGCATTGTCCGATATCGTAAGTGTCCCAGATGGCGCGTTTGCTGTTGCTCATCCTCATATACCAATCTTTCCAACCTGGGACATGGGTTGGCCAAGATCTAAATGGATTCTGCCAATCAGAAGGATTCTCTGATAGAGATTTGAAAGGAAGGCGTTGGGTTTCTAGGGTAATGAAATCTATGGGATCCTTATTTCCAATTGGCCCCTAAAAAGGCTCCTAAAGTTTTCGTGGGGACAGCAATGTTGATTTGAGTTGCCTGGGAGAAGAAAAGGAGAAGAAATCTAAGAAATCAGGATATCCATGGGCGAGTAAACAGCAAGAGATGGGATTAGAAACATTTCTTACCTGGGGAACAGATGAACTAGAAGCCATTTTGATCTGCGGCGGAGTAGAGGCTTGAAAAGGCTTGAATTCTTGGAAATCGCCAAGTGGAACTTGCTGAGGAAGTTCACCGGAAAAGAGTTCGCTCGAAGAAGTGAGCAATGGCAGGGATGGCAAGCGATGGGATGGAGATGGCGGCCGTAGGGAAGATTTATATTTATATTCTTTCCCTGAGGGGTAGATGTGGAATTTCGCATAGTGAAAAATCAGGGTTTTCCTAGTAGATCAAAAAGGCAGGAGTTTCGAGACAATATGTGCATCTTATCCCGAAACTGGGGGCATGTGTTGACGCCGTTTTTCGACATGCCTCAGGGCCGGCGTCAAAAGGAAATAAGAAGAGAAGACTCTAAATCGGAATCGGATGCTGGGGAGCAGGAGTCGAAATCGGAGCAGGCGAATCAGGAGATGTCCGATTCGGATAATAACTTCATGGGCTTGATTGGGCCAGATTGGGCCGCTTTGTGTACATTTTAAGTAGCTGTTTTTAGTTCGTTACAGATAGTAGTCTTTAGAAAGTTTCTTTCTTTTGCATCAAGTTTAGTTACGTCGTGATTGACTAGGAGTTTGTAATTCCAGGGTACAAATATAAACCCTGAGGGTCGTGGACAAAGTTCATACACATCAATACAATAAAACTTTTACTACTCGTAATTTACTTTCAAGTCGGCGACTTCGCCAAAGCTTTTTCTGTTTTCAAGTTCTCCTGCAAGTTGAGGCGATTTCGATCCCCAAGGCTTGTCCGTGAATTCATGTTCTCCTGGTCAGGTTGAGGCGATTTCGATCCCCAAAGGTTGCTCGTGAGTTCTACCCCTACTGAGTAATTTCTAAGCTTTAGCATCCGGGCGCATCGCTGTTGCTTCATTTAGATTTATTCGATAGTTATCGATATTAGCTAAATCTACAAGTCTTTTCTTGCTATTTTTTAGCTTTTATCACCCCTTATCCAGCTTAGAACACGATCTAATTGGCTTTGTTGAAGGCTCTATCACCGATTTTATCTAATAGTTGTTTAACTTGTTCTAAGTGTTGCCTCGCTAAGCTTTATTAGACTGCTTCAATAAGTTATCTTTTATTGCTTTGTTATCAATCGGCTTTTTGCTGTTTGACTATCAGAATCGGCTTTTCTAGGTGTTTCACTGCATATCGGAATCGGTCGTTCTTTCTCCGATTTCATTGACGAAAGAATTGGCTTTCTAGCTATTTCTTAATCTCCAATTTCATCCTTGTCAATCAACGGGTCAGATTGACTGGCACGCCTCGGTTTTCAAGGCCACGCCTTCGCTCCTGTGCTGACGCATCTGTCAAGTCCCGATTTTTGCGTCAACAGGTTGTTCTTATGTATGTTGCTTTTCTCTAATTTGACATGTGCAGTATATAGGAAGTACTTTAGAACCTAGATGCTAACTCTTAGTCCTTCTCCCTTGCCTAGTTAGACTTGAGGTGATCCCATGTCTTTTGTATATGGTTCTATCCATGCTATCACTATATTATGTACGCAACAATATTCTTAAGCGACCACCTTCCTTTGAGAAATATGATACCCTTGGGAATAATCATAGGTGAAGTGCTACAATGATATATCTGTGCACTTGCGCATTCCCTTCACATTTGTTAGATTACCATAGGCATCTTTTGGTGCCATGGCTAGAGTTACAATTCTAGTTTGATGCTAAGAAATGCCAACACTACCACTAGAATGACATTAGATCCTTCTGAATTAGGTAATTCTTCAATGAAATCTAAGGAAACATCTTGCCAAGCACCCTGTGGAATGGGTAGAGGTTGCAAAAGCCCGACTGGATGAGAGTGCTTATGCTTAGCTTGTTGACAAATGGTACATTGTTTCACAAACTCCTCAACATCTTGCTTCATTCCTTTCCACTAAAATAGATGCTTGATTTTATGATAAGTCGAATTGATACCAGAATGTCCACCAATTGGGCTTGAATGTAAAGATGCTATACCTTTTGTTCTTAATGCTAAATTATTACCAAGCCATACCAGATTGTTGCATTTGATAAGATCATTCTCCAAGTAATAACCAAGTAAGGCATTTGTCCTTTCAGATACGAGGATTGACACCCAGAAATGCTCAGCCAGAACCAAGAGATTAGCTAAATCGTTTTGTAAAGACAAATTTAGTTATTATTAAAGAAATAATGTCTCCAACATACTCTGTAAATGACTCTTCAAATTTAATGGTTTTTTGTCTCACCTCATTCGCTCTCTATTTCTAGATATCCAGCTGCACTAGCCATCTAAACATAGTGTGTTGGGGGAACTCTATTATTTTGTTTGTCAAATCTTTTTGTAAGAATAGCTAAATTAGTAAACTTTGCTAGTTTTGTTTTGGCTAATCTCTTAGAGATGCTCTGGCCTGTAATGTACTCGATCACTGTAACGAATACAACTCGAGCATTCCTGCCATTCTAACTCTTACGGTAAGCCAGTATTGGCAGTATCAGCGTTATTGAACAATGGTGCCACACTCATGCGGAGCATTAGCAATCATTTCAAATCTTTCATGGCAAAATACTGCATTTGAAGGGAAAAAAAAAAACAATAACGATTCTCTTCCAACAACTACAACCGTTGTTGAATGCTTATTTGCCATCATTCGTTTCTGTAGGTCAGGTGTTTTGGTGGGCAATTGCAGATTTCAGGGAAACCTGGTTTCAAATTCAGAAATGAGTGGCGAATCTTCTCACAGTCATCATGTAAATGGAGTGAGCTCAATCGAAGCATCTCCAGCTCCCAATCCCCTTGATCACCCAGTGTCTTAAGTTTCCCTCCCGTAATGCACAGTTTTTTTATGCTCTTCAGTGTACACCACTCTGAGAAATCCTCTCCCGGGAAGCAGTGAAGGTCTAGCTTCTTGAGGGTGCTAGGGAAGCCAAATTTCATTGCAGATATTCTTTCACAGCCATCATTCTGTTTATCTGTTTTCTTTGTTTGCACTGCTGGCGTTTCTTCCTCACCTTCCTCTTGGCAGATCTGTAATACTTCCTCGATTTTTCTTTGCTTCAAGAGTGATGATGATTCTCCTGTGCTGTCCTTTCCTGAGACTTCAGGCTGGGTTTCTTGATTCTGTTCCATTCCATCAAAGGATGGTGTGTCATCTTTCTCCATGTTAAAGGTAGCAGGTAATTCTTTCTCGAGTGGATTTATTTGTGCTATAATTTCTCCTTGCTCTATTGCCTTACCACTAGCATCTGTTGCTTTGTAATGATCTCCACTGCCTTGCTGAACAACATTCTTGTGTTGTTCGTTTGACGTGATCACTCCCCAAGTTATTGATAACGACTCCAACTTCATGAACGCACTGATTCGCTCGAACTCATCCTCTTCTGGAACTGCCATTTTACCGATTCTAATGCTGAGCTTCCTAAGCTCTTGTAGTCTGATCAGTTCATGCAGATGACAAGGGTCTTTGCTGTTGGAGTTGGCAACCACAAACCCCTTGAGCACCTCAAGACGTGCGAGCTGGCCTAACCCTTTCGGCATTCCATTGAGCAGGTGGCACTCTGATACGTCCAAGTACTCAAGCATATCCAGCTTAGTGATTCCCTGGTCTAAATGCTCTAGATTATGGCACGCACGGAGGTCTAGGATTACGAGATTGTGCAGTTTGTCGATGTTACCTGGAAGTGACTCAATCCTTGAGATTCCACGGAATCTGATGTACCTCAAGTTGCTGCAGTTCACCATATCCTGCAGGTGCGCTTCACCATTATGGACCTCGATGTGGCTCTCCATGGGGTCAGAAATCTGTTCTCTAGGTGTAAACTCCTTCCACTGACCGAGCTGCAATGTACGTAGTCCCTTTTTCCCGGCGAACCAAGCCTTGCCAAGCTCGACATACTTGAGGTCAATGTTGAAGATTGTTTTCGCTTCAACATGGAACTGTAGAGGTAAACTGTTACCTGTGCTCAGGCATGGGCGGCGTGCTCGGGTATAGTAGTTGCTGTCAAGCTCAAGAAACCCAGTTCTCGAGGCCAGGGAGATGAGCAGATCACGCATCCACGGCTGGACGCAGCAACGATGGATCTTATTGCAGTTCTTGTTTTGAATAGGACTGATGAATCCTCTGGCCAAGAAATCGCTGAAACGGCGCATGCCCTCGGTGGCAGATGCTACAAATCCCTCGCCCATCCACCAGTGGATCAGCAGGCGCTTTTTGATGATAGCGCCCTCAGGGAAGGCGGCTAAGCAGAGGATGCAGCCCCTCTGCATTGCCTCAAGGGACATTATGGCACGCTGTATGTGGCGCAGCCGCTCCGCTCCCTGGGTATCTCTGATTCTGCTGCTTATGATATGGCTTCCCAACGAGGAAACTGGCACTGGCGGTGATGGGGCAATAGTCTCATGGTCTGTGTCCATATTGCAGAAGTTGTAGCTCAGGCTTATCTTCTTACTGACCTCTTCCATCATCTCGTTGACCAGATAGAGCTTCTCGAGGATTTGATTTTTGTGTGGCTTGTTCTCAACCTCAAGTGTGCCGTCTATGAGACGTTCCACAGGATCAAACATGGACCTGATGCTGGCCTCAGTCTTGTTGATTAGCAGGAAGTTCTCTTTCAGCCGAGCCAACTTGAGCTTAATGTCCCTCAGTATGTTGAAGCCCAGACCTATGATTTCTTCGTTGGCACCAAGGTCGTCGTCGTCTTGTTTGAGTAGATTACTCAGTAATCCTTCAATGGAGCCTAGACGACTGCTCAAAGGGATGAGGATATCTTCGTTTATGTCTCGGGGAATGGCCCCCATTCCTGTTGGGGCAGTGGAGGAGGACATGGCCGGCAGAGAGAGTTGGAGGGGCCTTGAGAGACTGGAACAAGGGAAGAAGGAAAGGAGGGTGGGAACTGTTTCAAATGAGGATGCACACTGCAGAAGGCAAAGTAGTATTTAGGTACAATAACAACAACCCATCGTTGCCTATCTGCACAATAAAAACATATATATAATGTAAGAAAGATGCACCCATCTTTGGACCACTCTGTGGTGGTACCCACGGGCCACGAGTGGGTAAGTATACAAGTATTTTTTTTTTTAGTAGCCCCCATTTCAGACTTTGTTCACACACATGTCTGTGTGAAAAGAAAATGTTAGTACCCGTTAGTTTCATTATATTGTTATAATTTTTCAATCTTGTAGCAATGCAATGGAAATTATTATTATTTATGTTTGCACCCTTATTGTGTCTCAATGTTCTCTACAAGCAGGAGTTAGCCAAGATTTAACTGCTTGTTCCTATTGTTTTTTTTTGGTAAGTTCCTATTGTTTTTTATTTTGTGCACAAGCAATCCAAAATCAAAAAGATCGGTAAACATTGAATCGAACAAGCTAAGTTGATTAAAAAGGGCAGTTTTGGTTTCTGCCCGAAGCAAGACAACCAATCTGTTACCAAGACCAGGGCAAGAGCATGCACCCTCCAACAATCTATTTGCAAAACTTGTGCGCAATGATTTTTCCAAAGCACAGTTGAACTACTAACCATTACATACATATATACACACCCAATAACTATATGGTTTCCGTAGAATTAATTGAGCTGACACCTAGGATAAAAAATGATGTGGTAATGGAATAAATGAAAAAATAGGAGGAAATCATGCCTTGAATGAGACATAGTTTCTACACACCATCCAAGATATAATGAGAGGAGTACCATTAAATTTAAGTATGAAATATTGGTGTCTGCATTGGAAGGGTAATTTCTAATACTAGTTTCTCGATGATGTTGAGGGTTATGGAAACTATAACTAGTGTTATGGGTTGGGACTGCGCTAAAAAGGCTTTAGCTGAGTGTTAGCTAGCCCGGTCTGGCTGCACTCTAGCTAAAATTTGCCACCTACCAAGTATCTGGTAGATCTAGATAGACCCTTGTTTATATCCAACCTCTATTTTCTTAATTGCCTATTGATTAGTGAAACTTACCTCGAGTAATGAGTCCCTCGCACTAGGGAGTAGGGACTATAACTTATTTTAATCCCATTTTTTATTTATTGGAGGCACAAGTAAGGTGGCTTGATCAAAGCTCCATCTAGATGCTCATAAGTGTATGTAGTTTATCACCACATCTTCTATAGTACACATATATCAACTAACAATAAAACAAAATCATGGAGATAGTCCATTGTAGAAAGTAGTTATAGTAATATATCTCTTTCGTGTAGTCCTAGATAAGTCTTTGAGATAGAAATATCCCCAAGATCTTTGGCACGGTATATAAGGTATGATTTTTATCAACAATTTTATATTAAAATATGAAATGTCCATGAATGTAATTAAATGTTTTGACAATAATTTTCATGGTAACATAACACTAGCATCTACCTTACATTATTGCCAATCTATTAAATTACATATACATATACTGACTAAAATATCTGTGACCCTTTGGATTTTTTTTTTAAAAAAACATGATTGAAAGACTTGAGACAAACCGTCAAAAACTATGGAGGCTGTTTCTTGAGATCTGAGCGTCCTACAATTTGCTTTAGATGTTGCGGTTACCACTGGCAAATGTTAATATATAAAATACCTCATTAGGACAGATTCGTTTTGAGATCTGCTCCATGAAGAATCTATCATGTGGTTAGCATTATGCATTGGTCTGCTAGCCCTGCCACCTACTCCAGTATAGTATGTAATAACGATTTAAAAATTATTCTATGTCGGAACAAGGCAGATTTGGATCTGCAGACGGGTAAGAGCAAGACAGCTAGCAGCAGTGTCTTCTAGCCGGCTCAAGCATTGCTGCTTCGAATTCCCTTTGCCATTTGTGCAACTGGCCGCCATATCTTACACGGAGACAACTATAAGCAGCTGATGAGACTATCTTCTTGACAGGTAAGTCGACTATACTTTTTTCTCGAAGGTACTAGTAGATTGCTATAATGGTTGTTGTTGTTCGGTTTCTTTTGCGAAAATGTATTATTTCATCTTGTTTGCTTGTCTGAGTTTTGAAACGTTCTGTAGATCAGCATATAGGTCCGGAGTATATTGAATCAGAAGAGAAAATCATCAGTAACTGTCTACTATGCATGAAATCACTCCCTATTTGGCTTGCTGTAGAGATGAGACATTTATGTATGATTGGACGCCACTCATGATTAATTTACAGGCTACTACTACCTCTGGTTTCATATACGACGTTAAGGCATTTATGACCCATTATTTAGGTGTATATATTTATATATAAGTCACCAAAAAAAATTAAGGTTCTCATCCTCTTTATTCGATCATAGTGATTGTTTATAAGAAATCAAACGTAGTTCTCGATCAAGACCTCTTTCCTTCAGCATAATTATGTAGAACTATGTGCATTTTTTGGGACGCAAGAACGTGGAAACATAGTGGAATTTGTGTGCCATACTCAACTTACGTGGAATGAAAACACACTAACCACTCCACCAATTCAATTTTATTGGGTACAACTTGGCCAAATATTTGAATTATATGCAGATTCTGTGACATGAATCGAAATAGTTACTATGATTTGGAAATATTTATAAAAATATAGAAAGAATACAAGGTTAATTATAAATTTTTTATAGTCAAACTATGCCAAAAAATGACCAGATAGGATTTCAATACGATTAAGTCTTACATGAATAGTAAGAAAAAAAGATATGGTTGGCTGTGTTTCTCGATATTTTAGCATCCAATGTACAAATTGCTTACTTTGGTTGAGGAAACCATTTGTCAAAACCAAACATTGCCAACAGATCAAGAAGGCTATCATAGTATATTAGTCTTCCATGCCAGCGGCATATAGGGGAAAAAATACATACATGCTTCTATGGTAATAATGAAATCAGTTGATTCTAGCAGCTGTGTTATAGATGAAGTGATTCTTCAGCCCCACGGACGGAATGGTAGAATTTTAGATAGTTAGTCAAACAGTGGACAACTAAAGTTGCCCTCGGTGTTTTTAAGGAAGTCCATTACTTTATAGATTTAGTACTGTCATATTTTTTTTTGTTGATCTATACTCCAGATGCGTATAGGTCAACAGTTATCTATGAATGGCGCAGAGGTCATCCTTTCTTTTAAAAGTAAATGGTATATACTCACATGTTCTCTTAAACACATGATCAATTCAATAACTGAAACAAATGTGCACAATATATAATTGGTATAACTTAATCGAGGCATTCAAATAAGAAGGTTTAAAGAAACAAACCTTCTTGATATGTTCTTTGTTTTATTTTACCTCATCAATAATCCCTGTAGTTATGCATAGAAAAACAAATATTAATAACTTGCACAAATTTACCACAACATGGTTACCTATACCTCGCTATTACGGATCTAAATGACTTGGGCAGCCGCCGGTTGTCTTGCACATTACTTTAGGGTTTAGAAAGAGTCTAGAAATTAGGATAACTTGGCTTGTAAGCCAAGTAAGGTTAAGGTTGCTTAGGAGACAAGTCGAGTCCCGCTAAATTATAGTGACCCTATGTAATAAATTAATCAAGTACATAATTAAAATTGTAAAACATTAAAGTCCTCTAATTCTCCGGCTTCGACGCTCTTGCGCCTAGCGCCTCTAGCGCCGCTGCCTCATGCCTTCGCTACCACCACGATGTCAACGACAACAACCCTGCTCCCGCCTATTGCCTCTACCAAAGTGCGGCTATCCCTGGGGTAGCCAATACCCTCATCTTTAATCCCTAATCCCCCTTCTAATCTACTATTGATCTGGCTCAAGGATCTATCATCCCCAAACCTGTTATTCAGAGATAGTCTCATGATCAGCTTCGCCATTCATGGATCGCAATGGGAGCATCGATCATGTCAACTCCAGCACCATCGAATTTGCTACAAGACAACCAAAACGATAAACACAGAGAATCAATCTACTGCATCAACAACCTCCGCATCTGACACTCAAGTCTGCCCAAAAATAATTTCCACAAAAACAACTAGAGCATCTACAAATCCTGGAGATGCAACTATAATGTCCAAGGATGAATACATCCCTCCGATCATAAAACTCAAAAAAAAAGAGATGATCGAGAGGCATTACCTTGACCTTTGTAATACATTTAATGAGCTCTTGGGTGAAAATCATGAGTGCCAACACCTCTTCTTCATTGTTACACTTGAGGTGCCGATCTACAATCAATGGACTACAACACTATCTACACTTGCATCGACACCATGGCTACTAGCAGCCTCAACATCAGCCATAATGCCGAACACATCTACTTCAAAGTATTCTACTATGACATATGAACTAGCGCTTGACCTAGTGGAGCACATCTGCTATGTTAACCACAACACCAACAATCTTCATCAACAAAAATGGTGTCACCAAAGCTAAATCGAGTAGAGGCCATCGGCGCCTGCTAAATTGACATGACCACGCCTCGAATGCACAATTGTTCTCCCACTCCTACACCAGGGAACTGGTGCACTGCTAAGGCGGCAAACCCACCTCAATGTGGGGTTACCTCGGGTTGCAACCATAGCCACCACCTCATCTACAACATCAACGACAACTACAATGCTCCAACAACAATCGGTGGCATCACCCTCGTCAACACCACAATCAACACACAACAGATTACTTACATCAACAAGGAGCCAAAACCAACAATCGTCCTTCTAGGCTAAAAGAAACTTTGACACGGTTACATCTATAACAACGTCATTAGCACCTTCTTCCTCGACAATGGCTGCGTTAACCATGATCACCTATACATCGATGTGTTGCGCCATCAACTTATCTACATCGACAATCAATTCTACACATTTAGGTGCGGCACCTCAGAACGAGTCTTGCTCCACGAGATTGCCTATGTCCACAACCACCATGCTACTCGGGGGAAATAAATCAATGAGTCTCTCTTGAATGACTACATCAACATCGTCCTAGACCAACACCTCCAACAGTATGACAATTATTGGTTAATATGACTATGACTCCAGTCATGGGAATTGCCCCAACTTCACCGCATGTGCCTACTCCAGGCAAGCTAGACCCTTGTGGCATAGAGTTGATTGCCGGACAAGTTGCATGTGTAGCCCCAGTAATCAAAACTGCATCATGGAGGAAGGTTGTCACAAGTTCCATATGGCCACTAGCTTCTACAGGCGCGACAACACATAGGGAAGATGAACCTATAGTCTAGATGACCATATACTGCCTGACAACACACACACATTTCACTATCTCATAGACATATATGGAGTGTTCCAATGAAGAACAACTCATTGTGTTCAGGAGGAACATGGGGTTTTCTATACATTAACAAGGACCTTACCCACCAATGTTGCATCATCCACAACAACAACAATGACCTCTGGGTCACCCCTAGTGGCTATCTTAGAGAGCATGACTTGGGCAAAGGGCCCTAGGATGATGGCTTCCATGAATATATATCACCATTTCTTTCCTCCTTCGACGACTCTTACAAACAGGAAGTAGGTGCCCCCTACCTTATCCTCATGGATGACATGCAGATGACCAACTCAAATTCCACTACCAAAATTGGCTGCGTCAATTCTTTGATCGCCTCCAACTCTTCGTCGATGACCACCAACTCTCTCCGGTTGGGTGCCATGCTCAAAGCTCCTATAGGGAGGTCAACTCTCCAAAGAGGCATAACTCTATGCATCAACATCATCAACAATAGAGCGCCTATAGAAACAAACCACGGATACCCACAAGGCGATGACATTCTTCGTCGATGGGACATCCTCAGGTGCCAACAATACCGAGCATTATGACAAAGCCACACCCTTATCAACAATGGTGACGTGTCCAAAAACTATGCCAACAATGACATGAGATGCATATGGACAAGGCTCCACATACAAAAGTGTCATATGCGAATTATGGTATTAAGCCCGAACAAAGCAACAAGGGTTGCCCAAACATTCTATCATTATCATATATGGGCACACATCGTGGGCAATTGCACCAAGGATATTAGTTAATAACTCACAGCGATACTGGCAGTGGTTGTAGATCAATAGGCCTCTACCGATAGGAGTCATGCTATCAACATAAGGAGCAGAAATGACATTGATACCTCATTGGCTGCAAGCTTTCCTCATTGTAGACGATGACCTTCACATCATCGATGACACCTACAGAAAAATTCACGACACTGTCAACATCTTTGGGATCATGTTGGGTTGACCTTCAACACCTAGACAAATGCCAATGCAATACCAGATTCTTCTCCATCTTCACGCATTCACATGAATCGACCTCGACATAAACAACACCTTGATGACAAAATGCTGCATCACTACCAGCCTAGACACCTTGCTCCGTTCATAATGCATCTCTTCATCAATATGGAGGAGTGGATACCAAGGCACCGCCCTAGCTCAGCATCAACATAGGGCTACCTTGGGCGACAACCATGGCCCCCACATTGGCTTCAACATGAAGGCTGAGCATTGGTATGGGTGGCTCCAATAGCATCAATCAAAAAGTGGCAACACAAGGAGAACGCAACATGAGAACACGATGCAAGTCGAACAGGGGGAGGTGTTAGGGATCTAGAGGACTCGGTCAGCCCAACAGGACCGATGTGCGGCCAAAAGGAGCCCGTGTGGTGGCCCATGTGATATTGTTCACACGTGAGAAGTCCCAGTGGGTATTGCAGTGCCCCTGGGTAGCCACAACTTGCCATGTAAGTTAGGTTAGGGATTTTGAAAGAGTCTAGAAGTTTGGGTGACTTGGCTTGCAAACCAAGAAAGGTCAATATTGTTTATGAGTCAAGTTGAGTCCCTCTACATAATAGAGGCCTCATGTAACAAATCAACTAAGTAAATAATTCAAGTGGTAAAATCCTAAGGTCCTCTAACCCTCCACCTTGGGCTCCCTCGTTCCCTGCACCTCCAATGAATGCCATGTTGCCGCCGCACGCATCCGCCACGACCATGATGCCTGCATCAGTAGCGCTGCTGCTGCCCATTGCCTCCCTCTAGGTGTGGCTAGCCCTAGGCAGATGTTCCCTTCCTCTCTATTCCTAACCCTCCTTCAAATCTACTATGGATCCGGCATGGGGATCTATCATCCCTACACACACTCTATGCATGTGTAGCACACCGTCCTTTAAAGACACACTACACAACCCTTCAAAGGGGCGGGCTCGCATACATATAGCATCCTACATACACTTTTGCCCTCGCTTCATGTAAAAGAACTAATGTTGGATGTGCTATTTATGACTACTGAATAAAGACTAATTAGTTGGTTCCACCATGCTCAACTAGCAAGGTGATACTAAATATGTGTATGTACACTTATGTGCCACTATTGGGACAAATGCAACTAGTGCGGTTCTCATAGCCTACTTGCCAGTGTAAGCAAACGCAGCTGCCATGCAAAAACAACAAATATTATTCGCTAAGTTAAGTTAACAACTCATAACCTATATATCAATATCATTACAGGATCTCCATACTTGTACTGTCTTAATACCTTAATTCGCATACTTAGAAGATAAGCATTACATATATAAGATAACATAAACCTCGGTGAGAAAGTGATAGATGCAATGTGACTCCCTCACCTTGCAGGTAGTATAAAAATTAATCTGCTTCATCAACTACAAATACTAGAGGTGTCTATGTTATATCAAACTTCACATACCACTGCATAGGAGGTTACTCAAAATCATACAGATAGTTCATACGCACCTTCCATTCTCCATCTTTTAATACAATCTCATTAGGCTAATGACATCGTTTCAGAATTTTAAAATTCACTAAATTTTTTAGCCTTTTATTTTTTCAAACAAACCCTAATTTATTTTATTCATTTAATTAGCTATTAATAATTAAAACCATTTTCTAATTTAATCTTTCATATAAACAATCACGGGTGTGTGCATATGTATTCTCCATCCTAGATCCCTAGAATTCCTCTTCTAATTAAACTTGAAATCTATTCAAGTATAAATTATATCAAAATCCAATCAAACAAATATTCAAAAAACACTTATTGAATCCAAAACTTTAGGTTGGACCTAAACATAGCTAAGCCCAACAATCTTCCTCCTATATTTATTCTCTTCTATCCTAACTGTCTTACTTTCTTCCCTTCCCTCTCTCTTCAGCCGAATTGGGTTAGTTTCACATTTAGCATGGTTCTTGGCCCAGTACAACACTCTCGCTCTCTCTCTCTCGCCTCTAGCTGGCCCACAACACCATCAGTCTGGATTATAACGTCTCCAGTCCAATCGACTGCCCCTTCCTACAACCCACTCTAACCAAATTATATGCCTATCCAGGCCACCAGGCCCACCCATTTCATACCTCCATGAACTACTCATTCCTCAGTCTGACCTCTCCGTCGTCATCATCTTTATCTAGTCATGATCATCTTGCTACTTCCTCTTCTTTTTAGATTTTCCCATTGTACACAATTCAAAATATACCAATATATAGTTCTTTATTATGTAATTACCTTTCCAACAAATGGTCATTTATCCAAAATGCTGTTCCAAGGAGAAAGTTATGCTAGTTTTGCTCTAGCACTAGGTTCTGTCCAAAAATTCATGGATCGTTCAATGATTTGGCTGCAACCACTCAGAGCAGCCTCTGATTTCCTTGCCACTTCATCCGTTGGAAACAAGACTTTGTAGGGCTTCTAACTATTCAAAATATTCTATTGTTTTACCAATCAGGACATGAAAAATCGTGATTACAACAGTACCTTCTATTGCATAAATGCAAAGATGTCAATGATCTTGATTAGTGGAGGCTTCTATACTCGGTGACGACGATCTGGGTGGTTTCTCTTTCTTGGTTACATCTCTGGATCACCATAGAAGGTCATGAGTAGCTGACTATAGAACATTTGTGGTATCATCATGGTGCTTCTAATAATTTTTTCTCCAGTCTTGATCATCTTCAAATTGACCTATTTTGCAGAGTTGTCCTCCAATTGTCTGCTGTCTTGACATTATTGCTTCCAACACCTGTTGCTTGAAAAAACAAATTTAAGAAACACATTAATCTTAAAATAAGTTGACACCATGACATTCCATGTTTATAGATTTTTGTCTTTAGTAGGTGTAGACTAAGTAGTAGATGTAGGGCCACTATAAATGTTAACACCGATCACTGAAGAGCCTTCATGCAGCCATTACCTTTATGGAGCATATGTACACTCACTAAAGTCCATGTTTAGTGAATATGACTATGATCACTCATTGATCATATTGAATCTAGAGCTCCACATGTTTTCAAGTTCTAAAATTAGATCGATCTTCCTAGAGTTTGTATTGCTGATCCCAGGTAATGACACCTGAAAAGCTTGTCGATGGCACCTAAGCACACCAAATATTGTACCTGAACAGATCCTTGTAACTTTTCTGGTAGAGTATTTCTTTCATGGTTTACAAATCCATATGGATCGACAACCATTTAACTAAGGTTTTCTATCTAATTAAAAAAAAAGTTAAGCCGCCATCAACCTAAGCGGCGCGAAAACCTCATCTGAAGCGGTTTTTTCACCGCTTCCCTTTTGCCGATTAGAAGAGGGGGGGGGGGGGGGGGGGGAGGGGGGTCATCTGAAATGGCTATTTTAGACCATTTCCTTTGACAAGTTAGTCTAACCGTCTCAAGTCGTGCCGTTTAGAATGACTAAAAGTAGAAATTTAGAAATAAAAAAGCCAAAAATATTTTTTTGTAGCCTAAGAGGCCACCCCCGAGCTATGGTCGCAGTATTTCTTGTGAAATAAGCACACATGCGGTGCCCAGCCTTCGAACTCATGGGCTCCTGCCTTGCGCGAGCCTTCCTTACCATCTCACCTAGATGACGTTCCTGCACGCATGAGGGAGTTACATTTCTTTTGACCCTTGTTGCCTAAAACTTAGTTCTATTATTTGAGCATCTAAGCGGCTTCAAATAAAAAACTTACAGCTACAAAGTTGTAGATCTCATCGAAACATACAAATTTTGTATAAAGCTTCTCTCCATCTGAGACCATATGCAAAAGTTACAAAATTCAGAATACAATCTGAAATTCAAGTTGCAAGAGCGGGAACAAGGACGAGAATTATTTTGGGCATCTAAATGACTTTAAATCGAAAACTTTCGACTACAAAGTTGCAGATCTTGTCGAAACCTACAAAGTTCATATAAAGCTTCTCTCCATCTGAGATCATATGAAAAAGTTACAAAATTCAGAATACAATCTGAAATTCAAGTTACAAGAGCGGGAACAAGGACAGGAACTGTATTGGGCATGTAAACGATTTCAAATCAAAAAACTTTCACTACAAAGTTGTTGATCTTGTCGAAACGTACAAATTTCATATAAAGCTTCTCTCCATCCGAGACGGTATGCTAAAGTTATGAATTTTTGAAGCTGAACAATTAGCGCTGACTAGTTATTGAAAGCGGCACGAATTCAGCCGGTTAGAATAAATAGTTATTGAAAGCGGCACAAATTGAGCTGGTTAGAATACCTATTCGAAGCGGAAATACTGTAGCGCTGTCTATTGCACCTCTTCGAATGACTTAAATGAAGTGGGACATTTTGGGCAGGTTCGTATGGGCCAATTAAGATAATGATATGTGTAGTAGTGTTGTGAAGCTTCATGAGTGAGAGTAAATAGATCACAACTACAAACATGAGTTAACACATCAAAATGTAGCACAAGCCTTTCATCTTTTAAATGTATCTTTACCCAAAATGAATAGCAATCCAATCATCAAGCATATCTTTAATTATAAAGATATGTAATCATTCGACCTTTAACTCCTACATGTTGTCATTGCACAAGGGTAATCAACCAATGACTTCCTACATACTACATCCACACGACGTAGCATCAAAATTACATCTATTCCTAATAAAAGGATATGATAGATGCACATATAAGTAAGCATGAATCATAGTAGATTAATGTAAAGATAGGAATAGGTTGGTATCACCATCATGTGTAAATAAGCGCAAATGAATACAAGGATTGGCTCCTAAACTCCACTATGCCTTCTCTATGTATGGACAACTCAGAAGAACTGCTGCAACCCATCTCCTACCTATGGTGGTGTGTTCCTTGGTTTACTCGACTTCTGGGGGTATATATAGCTCGAGGGTACAGTGGGATTAAAGACGCTTCGACTGGGCGTGGAAAGTGCTAGGATGATTAAATTAGTACTTCTCTTGACCTAAAACACCCAAAGCTTCCATACAAAAGCTGTTTATACACAAAATTTGTGATGTTTGGAGTTTAAACAAGGGAGATATGGCATTTATAATATCTACTGCATCTGTGGGACTCTAACCTTCCAATATTCAATTTTTTTGCTTGAGCATGAGGTTAACTTACCAATCATCACATGCTTTGACCTAAGTCTGGAAAGAAGATTTGTCAAAAGTGAACAGGTTCGGAGGGCGAAATGGGCTAGGCCATAGGCCTGTAGGCTCTGGGCTGATTGGCCCACCGTGTTATGCGGCCTTTTATTCCTCTTCATTCTCGTGTGGGCTCCTTGGATTATGTAAAGTCCAAGCCCAAATCAAGCTTGTACATAAACTGCCTATTTATGTCATCTTTTTGCAATATAGTCCAAAATATAATATAGACGCGAATTTGGGGTTATTTTAGAAGCCAAATGTCGGTTTAGTATAAATATTAGTCCAATAACGCCACTAAAACAAAACAAAAAGGTGTGGTTAATGCGCGTGACCACAAGTATATTGGCACGCACGGAGTATGAGTAGTAGCAAAGACTTATAAAGTAGCCTATTGCCTCTCCTGTTTGTGGAGTGGACGACTACACTAAGAATCCACTGTTAAAGGTGAGATTCACCTTATTTTCATGAAAATATGCATTGCTTATTGTTTTGATTGATTTTGGATAAAACCTATATCAGCTTATGAGCCAGGATTTCTGAAAGGAAGTCCCACAACTAACCCATGTTGATATCCTTATCAGCAACTCTCCATTAACAAATGCCATCCTAGCATCCATTTAATGAACGAGGAGAGTGAGTAAGGTAGCCAATGAATGTAGAACGTGTATCGTAGTCAATGAATTAGCAAACATGTGGATCGGAGTCCAGAAATCTTCATTTCATTTTGTATACACTTATTATTTTCAGTAGTCCGATCATTCATAGGCTTCTTTTTATAAACCCAGTTTCTCCTCCTTAGTGCTTCACTATCATCCTTCTCATGATTGTTGTCCTTGCCATATGGCTGTTCCAAACACTCGATAGGTGCAATCGGTTCAAGAATTATCATGTTCAAAGAAAACCTAGGTGTTCTATGTATATCTTTCATAGGAAACATATGTGTTCGCTCTCAAATTTGACAGGTCTGGGCAGACCGGTTAGACCAGGTGGCCAAAACCGGTTAGACCGGTATGGTCAAAGTGATCAAAAGGCAAATTGGACTTCACCATTATATAGCTCTCGTCGAAGCGATCAAAATGCATATGTAGAACGTCCGATTTGGAGTTCAGACGGGGAAGTTATGATTTCGACAAGATTTGCACGTGGGCATAGAGGTTAAACCGGTATTGGTCTGTGTGGTCCGAGTTGAGTTGTATTTTTGCACGAGATTTGTTAGAGATTTGACTCCTTGTGGGGCAAGACCTCTTCTCCATAGAAATATAGTGGGCCACAGCTGATTGAGGGTAATCCAATCGAATCTATCAAATACTTTTATCTTATTATTTTTCTCTTTGCCTTAATCTCTTCGGATTTGAAGGGATTGAAAATAGGGGATGGAAGACTATACTAGTTGTAGTTATTGGTCGGATCCATTTGTCATCCATGGAGCCCATCTGTCATTTTGATTAGCCTTATCTTCTCCAAGGTAACACTGCCCTCCACCCTTCCCTCCCAAGCTAGCGCACTACCCTCATCTCCCCACGGAGCAGCAGCCAGGCAGGGGACCACCGCCCGAGGCCGACCGGCGAGAGGAGCTCCTGCCACCCGAGCCCAACGGCCACCATCCCATCTCCCCTGCGCGAAGCCAGAGCCCACCGGCCGCTGCTCTGTCTCCCCTGCGGACATGGGGGGCACGGCCCCGAGGGCATGGCAGGCGGCCGGAGCTCGCCACCGCGGCCATGGCGGGCGCACAGAGCTCGCCCCTGCGGCCATGGGGGCGCGCCTCCGAGGCCATGGCGGGCGGCCGGAGCTCGCCCCCTCGGCCATGGCGGGCGCGCGGAGCTCGCCCCCCTCAGCCATGGCGGGTGGTCGGAGCTCATCCCCTCGGCCATGACGGGCGGCCGGACCTCGCCCTACGGCCATCTTGCCCCTCCGCCGCCAAGGGCCTCTGCTTGCTCGGTGCTTGCTCCTCTGCTGGCCATGAGGTCACCGCGGAGCTCGTTGGGCACCCTTCCCGCTCGCTTCCGCCGACGCTTCCCCTCACGCGCAGTGCCAGACGCGCAGACGGGAGGCGACGGCATGGAAGTGGGACGAGCCCGTCCGCTCATTTGAGCGGACAGGGTCGTCCCAGATCTGGCCCGAATATTCCCTCATATGGATGGACTCGTCCCTCGTGCCTTGCAACCAAACACTAGTAAAAAGAAGATCATCCCGTCCCGTCCCGTCCCGTCCTCGCAACCAAACACACCATTAGGAATAAAAAATCAAAAACAAGCTTCCGTGCTATGACATTCATGTGATTCCTCAAAAAGAAGTATAAAAGAGATAAAAATAGTGATTATCTCTTCAAAGGAAAGCAATGCCTCTTTAATTTTCTCCACAAAGACAGTGAAATACTTAAGGAGAAATGTAAAGGTTATAGCTTGTACTTAGTGACCAGCAGATGTTTTTCAGTTACATGCTTCTATTGTTTTGATCAAATATATCCATAACAAAATATTGTAAAATTCATTTTCCTGAGGATACCAAATCGCTGGTTCAATTTATAGTTTGGTGATGAGTAGATGAAATTCTTTCAAAGGGTATTTCTTCTGAATCTGAACAAAGCACTATTCTTTCGGGTAATTTCATCAAGATTCTGGCAGTCAAAGCACAAGACAATCCATTACTAGTTTCATCAAGCACCTGGCATCAGCACCCTGGTACATTGCCGTGCCTACTCCTTAGGAAGCCCTTCCAAAACATTGGTGGTCATGCATTTCTGGCAGCTGTGGTAATCTGAGATCTTCCATCAGCAGAAGGTCATCTTCTCTTTCATATAGATATAAGTGGTAGTGGATCAAGGCCACCATAAAACTTAGAACTAAAAGTAGCCTGCCTGCTAACTCATGTATTAGCACAACTCACCGAACTTGCAGGAGAGTGCAGAAAAATCTGATCGCTCATTGGCCCGTCATGCTGGCCAGAGGAGCGCAATGAGTGATATACATGCTTGCATGGAAAGAGAAAGCAGGGGACTTCATCGAGTGAGGAGGGAGGAGTCTCCATGGATCTCCCCTTGCTTCGCTCCTCAATAACCAACAATATAGAATCGCACATTAAAATTATTCAATAGCGTCATACATTAAAAATCATATATTTATACATCAAAAGCCTTGGGCCTCCGGCGGAAAAAGAAGAAAATTTGTAGGATCAAATTTTAAACGATCAACAACATATATAAAAGGAAATATCCAGAATACATGTATCTGTGAGCAGCTCGGCGCCGCAGCCAGCTTCATGATGATGAGGAGGCTGAGGAGGTTGCTCTCCTCGTCACCGGCAGTGTGGAGCAACGACGCCATGCACTAGACAGCGCCAGGCACCACCACAACGTGGAGCACGTTCCGCTTCCACCCGGTGAGCTTGGACACGATGAGTGTCGTGGCCACCCTTGCGCCACGCTCGGCGCTATCGGCTTCACAATGAAATTTGAACTCTGAACAGGCGATGGGAATAAAGGGAGAGATGGTGTGTTTTGAGGAGGAGAAGGGCTTATATATAGGTGGACAATAGGGCAAGGTGATGAACCTGGACGCCCATAACTATGGTAACTAATCAATTCCCTGATTGACTCTCACGGCTATAGTATACAATCAATTCCCTAATTGACTCTCACAGCTATGGTAAACATTCTTTGATTGGATGATGCAAGTTTGAAAAGGAAGGAGGCGCTCGATTGTATAGATGTCATTCTTTTTTGTCGGTCTTGAATTGACGAACAAGGTTGCGTAGTTGACATGACATTTGGGTGGGTCAAATGGGTATACGGGTGACAAAAAAACCATGAGGGCGGTGGCGGGGGTTTTGCACATCAAAATCAACCTCCCCTGTTATCGTCCGTGGTCGTCCATTTTGGCACGCTATGTCACTACTGCATAGACTACTATCCTAAGCGGCGTGAAAACCTCATCGGCGTCAGCATACGCGCCGCTTCCCTTTAAGCGATGCCAATAAGGGAGGGGGGTCGTCCTAAGCGGTTAATTAACCGCTTCCAATGAGTCATTAAACGAACCGGTGTTCTCCATACCGCTTAGAATGACTTCTTATTTGAATCGGTTTGTTTAGCGTCGTAATGTTTGACTTCGTATATTAATCAATTTGTTTAGCGCTGCGTAGTTTTTTAACCTATTGCTACCGGTTTAGTTAACACCGGTTAGGATGATGTCACACACATTTAAAAAAGGTGTTTGTTTTAGTGATTTGATCTGGAATGAATACTAGATATATTTTGATCGTTATGAACGAATTGCACACACACTATATTCACATTCAACTGAATGTGAACGTGTATGCGCTAGACGTCCACAATAACACACACTTTAGTACCCATTCACGATCACTACAACGCTCATCGTCAGTAGTTTGCATTGAACATCACTATAACATTTCATGTTGAACATCACTATAACAGTTCATAATCACTGGTTGTATGTAAAGTAAAGTTCATCACTAGGTAGCATTGAAAATTTCACTTGGACTTCATCAGAGAGTACAAGTTGCAGATAACACAAAGAACAAATTCAACTGTCAGTTCATCATAACAGAGAAGGACTAGAAAAACTAGCTAGTGGAGCATAAGGAACGACAGTGCCGAGCTAAACGGTCCAAAATGGGCAATTCGTTCATAACAAAAGAATGTAATCCACGGTGCTTACATCGCTGGATTACACTGCAATTACAGTGGTCGAGCCAATTTCGGTGCCACCGTCAATGCCATCATGACGGCGGAGGTCATGGTCGAAGAGGAGATAGCGGTGCCTGGTGGTGAAGTCGCAGGCTAGATCCGTGAGAGCACGGGCCAGATCCGCAACCAAGGCCGCCTCTGTAGTTGCAGATCTAGTCCGTGCCTCCAACGCGGCTTGCCTCTGCACGGCGGAGGCGACCCGATCGGCGGTGGCGAGGGCAGCGGAGGCCACCGCTTTCCATGACTCCACTGCGGATCCAGTCAAGGCGATCACGGATCCGGTGGCAGCAGCGGCGAAGGAGCGGACCAAGGCCTCCTGCGCCGCCGAGGCCACCGTCGTGCGAGCGATGAAGTCGACGACACGGCTAACTGCGGCCGCCTGAGCTGCCGCAGCCTTGGCCCTTCTGTCTAGGGTGGACACTGTGTGAAGGACAAGGAGGACGAGGCAGAGCTACACTACGGCAACTGTGGATGCGGCAGGGCTACCGTGGACGCGTCGAGCGAAGTGGATAGGGTTTGGTCACTGTCAGAACGGCGTGGCTTATTTATACCCACGCCTCATTCTAAGCGGCTTAAAATGAGTGGCTTAGAATGAGGGCCTTATCCAAAGCGGTCCATTCTACACCGTTTAGAATAAGAAATATACATTAAAAAATAAAATAAAACAAGAAACAAAGAAGAACAGAAACAAAAATATAAAACATGAATCAATTGTTCCACCTAAATTACACTAATCAATTAATGAACTTCTCTAGGACACCCCACCGCCTTCATGTAGTCCGCCCAATCTTGGAAATAAAGCTTCTTTACTCGGCGGACATCGACGAACTCGGACCAGAACTTCCACATATGCCCATTGAGTTTGTTGACGTCTTCTGAGGAATCGACCTTGATGAAGAAGACGAAGACCTTCGTTCATTCAGGCTCGTCGTCTTTTGGCGATCCTGAAGCAATGGTATCCCAACTTGTTGCCCAGATATGTGCTTGTGGTCACAAAGGGATCCTGCTCGTTATGTTCCTTCTGCACAAATGCCACTAGAACTTCTGTTTGGTCTACAACACTGATGTCAAGTTGCGTGAGCACGCGGGTCGACACCCACATCTCCTCAATGGGCTCTTCTCCACTGGAGGCATGCATGTTGCTTGGCTCTGCCCTACCATGACGCCAAACAGGGGGCGGGGTACGGTCGACGATCTCCATGGTGCACGGACGACGATCTCGAGAGGGTTTGTGTGAAAGCAGGGGCAAGAGAAGAGAGAAGATGGATCGATTCTTCGAGAAAATATAGTCTATATATAGCGAAAGAGGCGATCAACTTGTATCGCAAGCTGATCGCGAAGTGGCCAGGCCAGGCGGCTGGCCGTCGTTTCGTCAATGGGCTTGCATAACTGCACGTGCAGACTCTACACGTGGGCTGCAACTTTCGATGGTGCGTGGTTCAATTTCCAAAGCAAAGAGTTTTAATTTTGCACCGCTTTGGAAAACGAATATTCTAACCTGCATATTCTGCACAGGTTAGAATGGGTTCTCATTCTAACTGACTTTTTGAGGCGGTTTGTTTAATTAAACGTGTCGGCCCAGTAGAAGCACCGGCCCTTATTCGAGCCGGCAGCGTTCTAACCGCTTCCAATGACATAAACGAATCGGAGCGTTTTGGGCCGGCGCGGATGGACCGATGAGGTTAATAGTTTCTGCAGTAGTGTGTGAGGCTGATGAGTTTTGCGGGTGAAAAACATTTTCAACTTGTTCCTCGATATATCATTATACATTGAAGGGACAATCATCGTGGCTGCTCACATTTCCATCTGCAACTGCACGTTTGCCCTCTCTGTCCATGTCTTATCCATGTTTTTTTAAGGGACTTTGCACAGTTGCCCTCCCTGCCCCTGTCTTTTCCATGTTTTTTGAAGGGACTTTGCACATTTGTCCTCCCTGCACCAATTAAAGATGAAATCAAGGGCAGTTATGCAATTGGCCCTACGTTAAATTGAATTTCTTCTCTAAAACATATAAAAATTACCTTCTACGCACAATTGGTGCATGTTTTTTCATATATGCATGGAGACAATATTGGGCAGCTTGCAAATTGCAAACCATGGCAAGCATATAGCAGTAGCTGTAACAGTAAAGTTAATTTGGTGTTTTGATTTTACAGTTCACGGCTGTGTTGGATATGGTTTTGGACGGACTGTCAAAGTTGCGCACGGAGTGGGAGATCCCAGTGCTGGTTCTGTCTAGCCAATTGCTGCAGATCTTCCTTCTCTTGTTCAGCGGCTTACGCAAGCGGAAGTCAGACTGGTGGGTCCGCATGCCACTCTGGCTTGCATACTTACTGGCCGACTACGTGGCCATCTATGCGCTGGGCAAGCTATCTCAGAGCCAAAAGCTATGCGACAGATCCATGGACTACGAGATGCACCTCCTTGTCTTCTGGGCCCCTTTCCTCATCCTACACCTTGGTGGCCAGGACACGATGACGGCTTTCTCCGTCGAGGACAATGAGCTGTGGCGGCGTCACTTTTTGAGCCTAATATCTCAGGTCGTTCTTGCGGCCACTGTGTACTGGAAGTCGCGGCCAGACCTCGGGCTCATGATCCCAGCCATCATCATGTTCTTGGCAGGGGTCACCAAGTACGGTGAGAGGGCTTTGGCGCTCAGGGCGGCGAGCATGGGCAGCCTACATAGCTCCATGCTCACACCACCAGACGCTGGGCCCAACTATGCCAAATTTGTGGAGGAGTGCCAGTCAAGGAGGGAGGCCGGTTTGGATGCCCGGATTGTCATTGTACCGGAGCGGCCACCACCTGATGAGGACGTCCAGCCTCAAGAGAAGCGGGAGGATTACGGTTATCTCTTGTACCATGCGCATGAGTTCTTCCAAACCTTCCGCCGACTCTTTGTGGATCTCATCCTCAGCTTCCAGGATCGCAGCCAAAGTATTGCCTTCTTCCGGAGGCTTACTATGGACCAAGCATACAAAGTTGTGGAGATCGAGTTGATGCTCATGTACGAGTGCCTCCACTCCAAGGCCTTGGTGATCCATGGCTCAATCGGCCGTGCCCTGCGTTTGTTCACAGTTGCTGCGCCCTGCATTTCGTTTGTCCTCTTCAGGCGTGAAATTGGCAACACCCATGGATACAAGGAGGCCGATATCATAATCTCGCATGTTCTTTTGTCCGGAGCTATTTTCGTGGAGGCCTACGCCATCCTGCTAGTCGTCTTCTCCCCCTGGACTTATGCTGTCCTTCGACCCAAGAAAAGACTTGAGCCCGTGGCAAATATGGTGGTTCGTACGATGAGCTTCTTCCAGCCGGAGCAGAGGCCCAGATGGTCCAACAACATGTCACAGTACAACATAATCAGCTACTGTCTGAGAGACAAGCCACACTGGTACACGCGGCTCATGGAAAGGCTGGAGTGGAAATGGAACTTCCGTGTCAAGACCATGTGGGACAGCTACTGGTACACGAAGCACATCGATGTGTCATGGGAGCTCAAAGAACTCATATTCCATCAGCTGAAGACCAAGGCAAGCGGCATCACGGGTCAGAACAGTTACGGTAAGCTCGCGGAACAGCGGGGCCAATGGGCATTGCAACGCAAGGGCCTATATGAAAAGCTCTGGTGGAGTGTTGCAGGTGAATTCGACGAGAGCATCCTACTTTGGCACATAGCTACAGATCTGTGCTACTATGGTGACAAGTATGAACCGGATCCATACAATAAGAAATGCTGTTGCTGTTTCCCGTGCTATCCCAGTCCCACACCCACAGGCACCGAATGCAATACAAGCAAGGACACAAATAGCGGTCCTAGTCCCACATTCACAAGCACCAAAAACAAGGCAACTAGCGATCCAAATTCCACATACCCAGGCAGCAGAACCAATACAAGCAAGAACACCAACAGCGATGGATGCCCGACAAAGTTCTGGTCATTTTTTGACTGCACCTGCTCGAAATATTCTGGGCCCCTCGCTTCGCCTACTGTTATTTCTTCTTCTGCAACTGCCGACGATCATCGTGACCGAATGGCCATATTGAGCAGGAATATATCAAACTACATGATGTTTCTCCTTGTTCTGCGCCCTTTCATGATGACGGCGAGCATCGGGCAGATCCGCTTTGGGGACACCTGCCAAGAGGCCAAGAACTTCTTCGATCAGTATGAACAAATCCAAGATGAGAAGGACTGTGCGGAAAAGCTCACAGCTGTGGATACAAATATTGCCGAACCACGAGCGGTCAAGGGAGACAGAAGCAAATCAGTACTGTTCCAAGCATGCAAGCTTGCTCGGGAGTTGAAAGGCGTGGAGATAGACAAGAGATGGAGGCTCATTGCTAACGTATGGGTTGAAATGCTGTGCTACGCTGCTGGCAAGTGCAGGGGAAACTCCCACGCAAGACAGTTGAGTGAAGGAGGCGAGCTGCTCACAGTGGTGTGGCTGCTAATGGCACACTTCGGTATCGGAGACCAGTATAGGGTAGAGTCCGGGCACGCGAGGGCCAAGCTTGTGGTTGACGCCTGAAATTAACACTAAACTAAATAAGTCTTGTCATTTTTGCATCTGATGCACTAACAAGTCGGATGAGTCGTTAATTCTCTATACCAGTCCACCAATCGTGCATTCGTACAAGCTAGCTCTTATATAAACTAGCACAAATCAACCTGTGCTACTGCATGGGCTAATAATTTTAAGAGGCATGATGTTAGAAATTTATTTTAAAATTAGACATATTCTAGCTAATCAAAATTATTTACCTATGACTACTGCAGTGACCATTATTCAAAGCAACGCGAAACCCTCATCTGCGTCAGTCACTACTACACAAACCCTCATCACAACCGGTTCCAAACCCCTATCACAACCGGTTTTGGGGGGCGGATGAGATAAAGCGGTTGTGATAGTCCCCCTCTATCACAACCGGTTTTCAAAAACCGGCTGTGATGACCCCCATCACAACCGGTTTTGAAAATCGGCTGTGATGCAAAACTGGTTGTGATAGTGGGGTGATCACAACCGGTTTTTGTCTAGAACCGGCTGTGATGGGGGGATATCACAGCCGGTTCTAGGCTATGGCCGGCTGTGATAGGGGGCCTATCACAGCCGGCCATAGCCTAGAACCGGCTGTGATCTTTTTTTTAAATTTTTTCATATATCAAATATATTTCGCATATATATCAAATATTTCACAAATACCAATCACATATTCAGAAGCCACATATAAAGCATGATGCATTCAAATATAACATTTCAACGAAACCATCTAAACGTTATTACATTAAGTTCATACACATCAAGTTCAATAGATGCGTATCAAGTTCCGCTACGCTACGAGTGCATGTCAAATATATTACAAGTTCCATCTAGTCTCACGGCTTCATAATGTGGTATTCTCCATCTTAGGATATAACATGTTCGAGAATGAACCCGGCAAGCTGTTCTGAAAGTGCAATTATCTCGGTCGCAATCATCTCGGACGCACCAACCTCGGCTTCCTGCAACATGAGTGAGAGCGAAGCAAGCACATGAGTAGTGAAGCAAGAACATGAGTTAGTGAATCAAAAATGCATTAACATATATGGCTAAAACTATTGCGAAAGTAAAAGATGATACGAACCCTAGTTAGGTTCACATAAAGCGGTAAACTCCCACAAACCTGTCTCTCTAGAGCGCTAAAGTCATCACCAGTGTAGCAGTGGATGTAGTGCATGACATAGTACCCGCAGTGATTGTTTCCCATCGGCTGCTTTTTAATCCACTTTGTAGATGATACAATGAATTTATCTGTGACGAAGGGTCTATGCAACCCTTTGTTTTCCTTTTTCTTGCAATATATTTTGAAAGCCCTACAGGACATTTCGGAGTGAATGTGATTAGGCAGATGCAATCAATTTTGATCCAAAAGAGTGATTTGTCTATACTTGTTTAGTACTTGAATGAGTGGATCGATCATATGAAGAGGCCTATTTTTTGAGCCATAAACCTTGATGGAACTTTGAAGAATGCAAATATCCAAGAGAACATAATGGTTGCTGTAAACCAAAGGGTGGAACCTGATCATTTTTGCCGCGTAACTAACAACGGTTAGATAAAGGAGAGATGGAATGTAACTAGGAACCCACACTTACTGGAAGTTGTACGGTAGAAGTACGCTTTCCTTCATTTTAAGAAGGCAAAAAGCATTGTACAAATAATGCATGGTATCAACATTTGCAAAATTCTTCTCATTTACTGCAACAGGGTCCAAGAAGGCTATGTCTTTAATCCCACGCTCTTTTAACAAGTGGGACTCCATCCTAAAAAAGATCTAGTTGTAAAATGCATTGTGTTGAGCAAGAGAAGTGAACAGAATGTACATGAGAAGAGAATACTTACAAGCACCACAGGAAGAGGATGTTGACGTCGAGAGCATCTTGCTGGTACAACTCAAATAGAGACTTGTATTCGAGGTACCTGTCGTGACGAGGACTGCCTTCAATTATTTGGCCAAAGAATTCCTTTGGGTACCTCACTCCAAAGTAAATGCCGGATTGACGTTTGTACCAATCATGCAAATTCCTCATCTTCATCGGTAGGCCTGCCAATTCTTCTGGGCAAACTAGGTCTTTCCCGTGCTCAAACGTCCAAGCTAATTTTGTTGGAGCAGTGACGAGGTAACCATCTTCATTCGCTATATTGTCCAAGTCTTCCTCAGTCATGCCACCTTCCTTGCAAAATTGAGCTTTAAGTGATTTCTCCTGATCAAGGTTATCTTGGTGCTTCAGCTTGCTAAATTCCAACATTGACTTCTTAGCAGTGATTCGCTCAAAGTCTGTCTTTGGCGGTTTGTTATTCCCCGTTTGCTTAACCAAGCACAACTTGTGAAAGTGCTCAACCGCCTGTTTGCCTAGCGTCGGCTCGTCCTTATCGGGGAGGAGGGATGTTATGCTTCCACTCAACGCTTTTTTCTTCTCTTTTAGCTGAGGCGGGTATGAGTTGGATGCTCGCCGCTTCTGCGATGATCTGGTCCTCACCGGACTTTCAGTGAATGCACTTAGCAAGGACCTCGTAGCCGGCCTACGAGGAGGAGTTGGTTCCCTTGGGGGGGTTTCTTTCCTTGGAGGTGGACTTGGTTCATTCCGAGGCGGACTCTGATTGATTTGAGGGCTAGGCTGACTTGGTACCCTCTCTGGTGGAAAAGTGTTCTCGTTCGACGGCCCTTCTGAATCCGAATCAGTAAAGGATATGTAGCGCTTCCGCCACGCCACAAAGCATCCAAGGTTATCCTTGAGCTTGGCCTTGTCATCCTGCCCTGCAATTTCCAACTCAACTATGCCGTATTTCTTCTTGACAAGTGCGTCAAGTGTCACTCTTGCAAAACCGGTCGGCAGTTCTCGACAATGCAAAACCTCTTTCTCTCGGGTAGGCTGAGCTAGACCTATGGCCACCTTGGTCTTGATAAACCACGACATCACATATAACTTACAAGCCTTTGGTTCAGTGATCTCATCCACCGGGAATTTGTTATTGGGGTCTTCTACGGGGGATGCGCGTTACTCCCGCAACTGCTTCGAGGCAGCACAACTGGGCTAGCGAGAATGTCGCAGCCATCTTGAGCTGCAACAAGAGGACGCTGGCTCTAGCTTTGCTCAAGCAACTCTCCATGAATCTCCTCGCGAATCGTCTCATGCAACTTTGCTTGAGAAGCATCCATTTCATCACGAACTTTCTGCATAAGATCTTCAACTACTGCTTCTCGCTGTGCTTTCGACCTTGATCGACTTCTGTACGAGTCAGAATATTCAGCGAAGCCAAGTTCCCACGGAACTAGCCCCATTCCTCGTACGTGGCCAGGATGCTCTTTGGTTCCCAAGGCTCGGATCAGCACGTCATTTTCCCTATCTGGAACAAAAGCACCTGAGGCAACCTCCTCACGTACTTCTTGGATCCGTTTCACCAGATGTTTGGCACGTTCATCTTTGCTCACAAGCTTTCCAATGGGACCGTGACTACTCCCATGGGAGAGAGCAAATATCAAAGAACGCATCTCCCATCCTACGGTCTCGGGCACGACACCATTCTTTTCCATCTCTTGAAACTTTGCGTCCCATTGTGGTAACTTGCGCACGATCCCACGAGTTCCCAAGTTATGATGGAGGGGGTTACTCAGTGCATTTTCAGTGTTCCGCTGGCTCATTTCTTTGGCCTTAGTGCTACTCTTGTATGCAAGAAAGTCAGCCCAGTAAGCCATTTGACTTGGGTATTGATCCCAGTCTGGCTCGGTTCCCGCCTTGACATGCTATATAGTACACACCTAAATTGCTTAAATCTCTCACCCATTGTCTTGAAGACCTTTTTCTTCGCTATTTCCCGCGCCGAGTCACTTGGGAAGCTGAAGCTCTCCAACAACTTCTCCCAACAGAACTCCTTGATCTGGTCCGGCACTGTGAGGTTCGGATCCTCCTTTCCGTTCCAGCTCTGATATTTTATCGGAACATTGTCCCTCACTATATTTCTGATGGCCGTTTTGTAAGGCCCCTGGACCGTAATAGGATCTACTAGCTCTCCGGATGCATCGACCACGTTTATTACAGTTCGGCCTTGAGGCATCTTGCTTCGGCCACGCTTGCCCTTAGGTTTTTCTGATGTTTCGGTCACCTCTGACCTGTTTCCAACATGCTCCTACGTGCAGAGATCAAAACTAATGAGATCAATTTGTCACCAAACTAATTATAGCAAAGGTGTGTGCAAAAGAACTACCTCCTCAGCACCAAAGTCTAGGTTGAGGTACGAGGAAGGGCTTCCTTCGTGGTTAGCACCATCATCTCCGCCATCCTGGTGAGCACCAGCATTGTCCACTTCATTCGCGTCTTGTTTGCCAAAACGGGCTCTCAACCGTGTGAAATGACGCATTTTCCTTACATAAAGTGAATACAAACTAAGATTCCGATTTATAAACTATCCCCTACATATATTCAAGATTTGTAGCAAAACCCAAAAAAATTGAACAAGTCAAGCCTCTTCAATTTAACCATTTTAGGAGCTTAATTAAAATTGTCCAAACCAAGATACGATATGATGTCCAAATCAAAATATGTTAGAGTGCCCAGTAATATTCATGGTGCTTACATGTGATTTTGTGCTGTTATCTATATCTGTAGCATAATTTCCTAAAGTGATTGGTATTGACACTGTACATGTTGGCATTTTTTAATGCTCCCTTGGATTTTGTTGAGACAAAGATAATGACTTAACTTAATAGCCTATTGTAGTGATAGGTATTTGTAGTGTATGTTTCAACTTTCTTACTAGCCTATTGTGCCTGCAAACGCTTCTTGGATTTGTATACTTCAAGCTCTACCATTCAATTAATGTAAATTATCCCCCTATTCTGGATCCTCGTTTGGAAGCTTTAGCTGCTGAGGACCTGGTGTGTCCAAGGACCGGTGGATGGTCGCTTCCTGGTGTGATGAGTGATTGACAACATGGTGTGGATTGACCGTTTCCCTTGGCTCAAGTATTGCATGTGTAGAATGCGGCTTGGTTGCATTGGTGCAGGTGAAGAACAGGTGCGAAAGGTCTTAGCCATGGCGGCCTCCGAGGAGAGGAGAGACAAGTAGGCTTGGTTCGAGGGACCCGGTGGCCGGATGGATCAAGTGCGGTTCACATGCTGACAAGAAGGAGCAAGGGGACGTGGTTCCGGTGCGAGGTAGTGGCTCACAACCGAAGCGCGTACGCGGACGAGAAGGCGGTGCAAGGTGGCGGCTAACGACCGAAGCTTGCGCGCGGGGTTTGGTGATTTGGCCACAAAATCATCGGTGGACGGTTTCCCTTGGTTTGGGCCTCAAAACCAAGGGCCGAGGACTCGACGTAGCGACGGCTCGGCCTGCCAGGCAGGGGCGGTCCAACTGCCCCCCAGGGGCGGTGTGACCGGTCCCACCTGGGCAGGTCGCCCGTGAGCGTCGAGGAACTTCGATCCGGAGGACACGCGGCGTGATCGCAAGGCTTGCGTCGGAGGGAAGCTAGCTTGCGGTGGAAGGTGTCCCAGCCGGAAAAATCTTCGCGGAAAATGTCACATTCGCCCCTGAGGGGTATGTATCGCTTAGGGGTAGTTTAGTCTTTCGAGCACCACCATTTGAACTATATAATAGACTCCCTAGGGGTGGTGGCTGTTATCTCTTTAGTGAATTTCATTTGGCTTGTTTAGTTTTCCCCTTCCCTTCATCTTCTGCACCTAGAACTATTTTGAATCATTCCTACTTTATATAGGTGAATTCATGGTTGGTTGGTTGAGCTTAATCTCTATATCTTTGTACCATGATTTGATTTCCCGAGCTCCTTTTCTTTTTCCATTTTCGGAGGTATTTTCGGAGCCATTTTTGGGGGATTTTCGTTCTTCACTTTCTAGCCCGTTTTCTCTCGGATTTCTATGTGGGAATCACGTATGAGTGCCTTGTGCCTCTTTTCCTGGTGATCCCTTGCCCCCAAACGCCGGGAATCGGTTTAGATTTGAAGTTTTCGGGATGAACTCGTGGAGGGTGTGTTCTTCGCTAGATTTGAAATTCCCGGAGTTCTAGGGAGTTAGAGGCCGAGATTTTTGGGCATAGCCTCTCCTTGAGGTGTATATCATCTACCCAAAGTTTCGTCTCAAAACTCCAAGCCGTTTGGGAGATTCGTTCTCGAGTTGACCTTTTCCCGTGCTGTCTGGCGAGACCAGTGCGACCGCCCTCGGATACCGGTGTGACCGCCCCTGGCTGAAGGGCCAGGCAAGGGCGGTGCAACCGCCCCTGGAGAGAGGTGCAACCACCCCTGGCTGAGAGTTGCTGATTCGTGTGGTTTTCGTTCGATTCGTGTTGGATTTGTTCGATTCTTGTTCCACTGTGCTGATCTTGTTCCTAGGGTCAGTAGCCTCACAGTAGCTACGTGATCTTGGCAAGATTGGTTGGTAGGCTTTGGAGTTGAGTTGGGAGTAGCCGGATTCGTGAAAGAAATTTTTATAGGCTCCCATTCACTCCCCCCCTCTTTGGTCGCCTAATCGGTCCTTCAATTGGTATCAGAGCCGGTTACGGGTCTTTGCGACTCTAACCAGTCTAAGATCCAAAGATGGCGTACCAAGATCGGGTTTCCGGGCCTCCGCACTTCGATGGAAAGAACTACCCGAACTGGGTTGCGCGTATGGGCACTTTCTTGCGAGGCAAAGGAAAGTTGTTGTGGGATGTGACCAAAGATGAAAACTATGTCAATCCTACCAACTTAGATGCCCAGGATGCAAAGGATAAGTTTGAGGCAAACGCTAGAGCTATTGACTACTTGTTCCGTGCTTTGTCTGCCGAGGAGTTTGAGCGAGTCTTGGGCGAGGACCTGGCTAGCCAGATCTGGCAGAAGCTCAAGGTAGCCCACGGTGGGGATAGCCATGTGAAGGCTAGGCTTTTCTCGGTGTATCGGAGAGAGTATGAGAATTTTGCTCATTTGCCTGGAGAGTCTGTTGATGCTTTGTTTCAGCGTTTCACTTCCATTGTCAACAACATGAAAGCCAACATTACCGTACTCCCATACTCGGATCATGACAGAGCTATCAAGCTCTTGCAAGCACTTGATAGATCTGTGTGGGGTGCCAAGGTTGAGGCGATCATGGAGTCGGCAAACTATGAAACTTTGTTTGTTGATGAGCTTTTCTCGAAGTTGAAGTCTTCTGATGTTGACAGACAGCTGCTTGCCAAGGCTAAGAGTCCAACTGATCCCCATAGTCTGGCTCTAGTCGGTGGCTATTGGCGTTCCTTAGCCTAACAGATAAATCCGCAAGCGTACAGATGCCGATGTAGCTTTCACCTAGGAGTATTCCAGGGTATCGAATCCATGAGGAACGAGAAGTGTGCTAGAAATGACTCTGGTATATCCAGGGACGATGGGAGTGAAGAAGAACAGATAAGTGGGTAGAGGTAATCTAATGTCGACTTGGTAACCTCCTATCAGGAATACTTGATTCCTCTAGTTGCTTCGACGGCTAGAACGGGAGAACCTCAGAACAGGGTGAGAGAGGGGGTTCTCCGGGCTCAGCACTACTGTTATGAGTACACCCAAACGTGGTGGACTACGAAGGACGGACAGGGCTGTCACCATCTGCCGCCTACCACTGCAGTTCCGTGGGGTGCAACACAACCTGAGGTAGCTAGCCAGCACAGGCACCACGCCTAAGCTTTCAGCTACTGACCTCCCCTCCCGCGAGTAGGGGGGGAAACCCCAAACAAGAGTCGCTGTCACTCGTGCAGACTCAGGTACCCACAACTTGAGAAAGCATTCAAGAACTACTAATGTAAGGAGAGAAAGCAGTAAAGACAAAAGAAGAGGAACTTTACTCGAACTGAAGCTTCATTCCTCGGAGGCACAAAGTTGGAGAGGGGCCGGCACTTCGGCTCCTCTCCGGACTCTCACCTCACTACTCTCCCTATTTTCTAAGCTAGATAGGTAGCACTACACTACACTTGGAGTTCTTCCTTTCACCATGGTGTGTAGAATGGGGGTGGAGGTCGCCTTTTATAGCCTTCCAAGGGCGGTATCACGCGTAGGAATGTGCCAAGGACCTGCTTAGCTTCCACGCCAAAGGGGAGGAGTAACAGCCACGGTCATAGGCCGGCCGGCCTACTTCAGGTCGTTCGGCCTGGAGATGGTGCCATTTGGCACCGTCTTTCTCCTGGACGGTCCTGATGCTCTCCTAATGACGGTTGCAGTGGCGTTTGATCCACGCTCGGTAGTTAGAGGCCGGTCGGCCTAGGCTAGGCCGGCCGGCCTGGCTCTGGCCCCCTCGGCCCTCCGTTGTACCAACACGCTCGTGGACGGTTGCTTGTTGTCTGAAGAGGAGGTTCCGATCCAAAAGTTTGGTTTAGTCGCTGCATGTGGGCCTTCCGCTCCATGTCTTAGGCCTTTCGGTCTCAACTTCACTCATCCTTGTGAAATCCATGCTTGGGGGTACTTTGGTGACACCCTAAGGCCATCTTGCAAAGGTTGAGGTGGTTTGGTGGAGGTCCAGGGCCGGCCGGCCTTGTCCAGGCCGTTCGGCCTAGGTCAGGCCGTCCGGCCGGACAGGTTTTGCCGGCGATTTTTCCGGAGGCGTAACTTTCTCGTCCGGACTCCGAATTGGGCCATCCAAATATCCATTTCGATCATCTCGGAGAGCTCTTCGACATGGTTCTGTCAAATATTTGATTTGGGTCACTTTTGAACCATGTCCAAGTCTCCTTTGTCTCGAGATGAACCTTCACTTGTATGGCTTCACCAATGTTGGTATTTATGCACCATATTACCTATATTTCCTTGCAAAACATATTGGTGCACAAAACTCATGGAACTCATTAGTTTAAATAAAATATTATGTGAGCATCACTTAGTTTCTTCATTGAGTTGGGAAAGTTGACGGTCAAAAGTGGCGAATAGTGGCCGTCAACAGTGGCTCTGGATATGGACATGCTAACACTCCCAGACACTTTGCTTTGTCTTCTCTTGTGTCTCTTCCAGATGAAGAATATGGGGTGCTGAGCGAGGAGGATCTCACATTGCTCACAAGGAGGTTTGAGCGGATGTACCAGAACCGGAAGGGTTCGAGGCGTGCCGAGAGTACGTGCTACAGATGCGGGAAGATGGGCCACTTCATCGCCGAGTGCCCCGAGGAGATCAAGAACGACCACAACCGCAAGCACCGCCTGTGAGACGACCACAAGCACCGTCCCAAGGACGAGTACCGCTCCAAGCACAAGAACAAGGACGAGAGAAGGTCGAAGAACAAGCACGGTGGACACATGAAGAACCTATCTCGAGCGATGGTGGCATATGCGAGCGACATCGACACAAGCTCCACCAACACGTCGTCAAGCTCAAGCAGCGAAGATGAAGACCACGGCCACCGCAAGGAGAAGAAGAGCTTGAACCGCAACTTCAACGGCATCTCCTTCGCCGCCGTCGACTACTGCACCATGGCGCATGACTCCGTGAAGAGCAAGGACGACTCCGACTCCGAGGACGAGGTATTGACCGATCCCACCTCTCTGCGCAAGGAAATTGCTAGACTAGAGGAGTTGGTCGATAACCGCGATGATGTGTTTAGGAAGACCAACAAGGAGAAGAGGGAGTTTAGGTCTTTGCTAGGAGAGTCCAAGGATAGAGTGGCTGAGCTTGAGACCTTGCTTTCTGAGACTGGAAAGAAGGCGATGGAGCTTGAGTCTTTGCTTTGCGAGTCTAGGGAGAGAGCAGCTAAGCTTGAGTCAGAGATCGCTGTGTTGAAAGATGCTTCTCTTGTGTCTGATGAAATTGAATGTTCATTCTGTGATGTGCATCTTGCTGATCTGGTTGTGCTTAAGGAGAAACACATGACATGCTTAGATGAACTAGAAGGTGCTAGGGTTGAGCTTGCTGAATTGAAGTCTAGATCATCTTTGCTAGGTGCTTGTACTTCTTGTCCTGCTTTGCATGATCAGTTGCTTGAATCACGCACCATGATTAGTTCACTTGAAGCTCAATTGAAATCTCCCATTGCAAACTCTTGTTCTTCTTGTGATGTTGTTGCTTTGAAGAATGTTGAGCTAGAACAGTGTGTGAATCGCTTGCAAGATGAAAATGATGAGTTGCGACAGTGTTTGGGTTGGTTGTCGGGTCGCGAGCCTCAGCTTAAGATGTTGATTGCTGGTTTTAAGAGAGCTGATGGTCGTGGTCTGGGTTCTGAGAAGGTTGGTGAGAGTAGTTGTCAGTGATATATTCTCCAGCAGTCTTCCACGGGGTGGCCCACGGAAGTGATTTATATTGCAGGGAAGATCGCAAAGATCGGAAGCAAGATGGTTAGGATGGACAGACACGGGGGTTTATACAGGTTCGGGCCGTCAACTCGACGTAATACCCTACGTCCTGTTTTGGGGTGTTGTATTGCGTGGATTGTATGTCGATGTGATTTGAGTTGTGGTGAGTTGTTTTGGAGGGGGTCCCTGCCCGCCTTATATATCGGGGGGCAGGGTTACAAGTCGGTTTGTAGCCGATCCTATCTCTAAGAATCCTTTCCTTCTTTACAATAATTCCTATTCCAACTAGAACTTCTCCTTCCAGATCCTTCCTCCGTGCGCCGACTTGTCCCGCACGTCTTCAGGTCCAGAACGGTGGGCTGGACCGCCCCCTTTTGGTGGGCTGTCAGGCTTGCTCGTGAGGTACCCGGGTACTGTATCCCCCACAGTAGCCCCCGAGCACTTCTTGGCCGATCGTTGGCTGTAATTGATCTGTCTTTTTCTTGCATGATTCGAGTGCTCTCAGGTTGTCTAAGATCTCATCCGAGTGGTTTCGAAGAAGATCCGAGTGGTTGCGAGGAAGATCTGAGTGCTCGCTCAAACGTTCCTGAAAACAATTCTTCAATTGTAGCCATGGTAAGGGGAAGAAGTGCTCTTTTTCACGACGCGACAGCGAAGTGAATACACTTAGCCCCCGAGCTTTGGGCAATTTTAGTATGAAATTAGCCAAAGGTCTTCAACCTTTCTCCATCGATATATTGATCTTCAATGGCGTGCACCTCCAGGTGCACCCATTGGGTGTAGCCCCCGAGCCTTGAGCAGAATAGAATATTCTGGTCGAGGGTCAAAAATAAAATATTATGAATCTCATTTTGAACTTAATCCATCAATGGTGTGCACCTCCAGGTGCACCCATTGGGTGTAGCCCCCGAGCCTTGATTCGACTCGGTACGATCGTGTCAAGACTCTGAAAGCCGTGGATCCTGACTGATCTTTTCAGCCCCCATGCCTCTGGGCATGGATTTCGGATAATCTTCTCCTTCTGGGGCTTTTTTGTTTCCCCTTCTTAAGGATTCTGTTCTCAAGTTCTTTGAACTCGGCGTGACTCCCGAGTCGTGTCCCACGACCCAGCTTGACCATATGGTAAGCCACCTTCTCACAAGATTTATACTTGTCAGCACTTGACTCAGACTTCTGAGCGAATTTAGCGATAGTATCGCATGCCTTACGTAAAAATCAATTGCAAGGTTGCAATATTAATTGCAAAAATAAATCTGGCCATCGACTAATTTTAGCCTCACGACCGAGTGGTTTCTGCCCCTGAACACTAGCTCAGGAACCCACAAATTTGTTAGTGTAACAGAACCGAAAGGTCGTGCTATATTTCAGCCCATTTAGGCCCATTAATCCCGTAAAGTCCGTTGTTTCCTAAGGAAACTAACAGTTGCCTTATTGAAGCCAGGATATCGCGAGATATCGCGACTCTTTACCGCATCTTTGAATTCAAAGCGACGGGACGTGCCTGCGTCGGTTGAGTTCCCGAGACACGCATCGCGCCGCGCGCGGGAGGAACGGTTCATTCCATTATAAGCCATCCCCGCCGCAATCTTCTTCCTTTCCTCGCCATTTGCCTTCCCAGCGCTCAAGTTCTCCTCCACGCGCGAGAGCAAACCCTAGATCCGTTCTTGCAACTTCCATCCTCAATCCTCAGCCCCCGCTCGCTGCCATGGCGCCGAAGAGGAGGGAAGCCCCGAAGCGGAAGGAGAGGTCGCCAGGAAGGGCTCGGTCGGTCAGAGCCAAGGCCGTCGTCGAAGTCGCCGTGGACCGCGCCGCCGAGTGGAGGGAGTCCATCACCACCACTAGGCGCCTTGAGCAGCACGTCATCGACGGCATCCTCCCAGACCAGCAAACCGCCGAGTGGTGCGCAGCCTCCGGTGAGTCTTTCCCCACCCCAAATTCCTCTGATTTGGTGGTGTTTGAGTCTTTCCTTCTGCGCGGTTTTGGCGTGCCCGCGCACTCTTTTCTCCGCGGGCTGCTGCATTTCTATGGGATCAGTCTCTGCGCACTGAATCCCAATTCTATTCTTCATATCGCCATCTTCATCAACCTCTGTGAGGCCTATCTTGGGATAGAGCCTCACTTCAATCTTTTTCTTCACCTTTTTCTGTTGAAACCTTACCCTGGAACCGAGTGCCCGCGAGTAGTCAGAGGCGCCGGATTCCAGCTCCGTGAGGGTCAAACCCGGGAGTATTTTGATATTCCTTTTCTTACCTCCAACAAAGGGTGGCAGTCCGAGTGGTTTTACGTAGGAAACCACTCGCCTGCCATCTCTCCTGAAATCGATTCGCGCCCTGTTCCCTCCCCATCCTGGACTTCTCTTCCTAAAGAGAGTGAGATGGACGAGGTTCGGGAATTGCTGGGTCTTATAGCCCAGTTGAAGGACAGAGGGTTGACTGCCGTAGGAGTGGCAGCCAACTTCGTGCTGCGCCGGATCCAGCCCCTCAAGCAGCGGGCTCATCCGGCGTATGAGTACTACGCCGAGGGGGACAACACGCGTGAAGCCCCCGAGCGTGTTGACAAGGTCCAAGCCGCAGCTCGGCTTGGAAAATTCTTCGTGTCAGGGACTTCCCTGCGGACTACTGATTGTCCTCCGGCGTACAACTTATCGAATCCACGCCCTGAGGTATTTAACCAGTCTGTTGCTGTCTTATGTTTTCAATTCCACCCATTGGGTGTAATCTCAGTAAAGAACTGAACCCAACTTTTGCATGGTCGAGCTGCCTTTGTATCTCTCCCTCCTTTGCCTGAGATGCCAAAGGGAGTGGATCAGCCAGCTCGGCGCAGAGCCGGTGATGTTGAAGAAGCAGTCGGAGGAAGTGAGAGTGACCTGCATGACTCTGATATCACTCTGTCGTCCTCGCCTTCTCCAGATGTGCTATCTCCGAGTGGTGGGAAGGCTGCCCCTGTCCCAAAGAAGCAAAAGATTTCAACGGGGATCGTGATTGGGGATGCGCCGAGCCGTCGCCAACTCCTCCTTTCCGAGTCATCTGACTCGGATGAAGACGAAGCTGGTGCTGCCGGGTCGTCAATCCCGCCCCCAATTATCAGCTCGGAGCAGTCGCCCCTTGCCATAGTACCTCTGAGTACTACAAGTCCGAGGGACCTTCCTTCCCCTACTCGGAGAGGAAAGCGCCCGAGAATGCGCGTATCTACTCTGTAAGTATCATTGTCATCCTTTGATTGTCCTTTATGTATTTCTGTGATTAATCCATATGTGCTTTATCTTGAAGCACGCCGTCTGAGATCCCCTTTGCGGGTCCTGCGCCGCAGTCGGTCGTTGAGACAGAGATCCCACCAATCCAAGTGCCAGAGGTGTCGTCCCACTCGGCTGATCTTCTCAGCGATCAGCCTGTGGGCCCGCCACCAGAGTCGTTGCGGGCACCAACCCCGCCTCCGCCGAGTCCTGCACCAGCATCGCCGACCACACTGCCAATTCCGCAGGGCAGCCCCCAGCCTGCTCCTGTGGTTGAACAGGCTGCTGCGATGGAGGATCCCCAGGCTGCGGGGGTCGAAGTCGCTTCTGCGGCCGTCGTCGCTCCAGGTGGTGGTGCTCCCATGACTCCTCTTGCGGAGTTCATGTCGCTCCATCGTCGTATGGGCCAAATAGCCGAGGTATTTCCTGAGCCATTTTTCTTGTTTAGGTCGAGTACCGAGTGGTACACCTATTTGTTTTGTTATCTGACTATCTTTTGCAGGACTTAGCTGCTGATGTTGAGGCAAAATCCTCGGTGATTCAAGAACTTTCTTCTGCAGTCGCTAAGGCCGACTCCTTTGTGGCCCGAGTGGCTGAACTCGAAGCTGCTGCGACCCAACACCAGGCCGAGTTGGAGGAAGCCCAACGCACCAATCGCGATCTTCACGGAGAGGTGGAGCAGGCTAGACTCAACGAAGCCCAGGCTGTGCATGAGCTTAGAGGTATGTTATGCCCTGTTTGCTTTACTGTCAGACGTATCGGATTACCGGTATCGGATTACCGGTATCGGCGCCCAGATCTAACTTTCTGTAGATTACCGGTATCGGATTACCGGTATCGGATTACCGGTATCGGCGCCCAGATCTAACTTTCTGTAGATTACCGGTATCGGATTATGTCCCAATTTGCAGAGCTCACTGCCAAGGTGGCTCGGCTGCAGGGCGAGGCGGAGGCACTGCGCGCGAGAAGATCGCGCTGGAAGATGTTGTCCGAGTGGTGGCGGAGGAGATCGAGCCGGAGGCATCCTCATCTTCGGCTTCTATCCTCGACCGCGTTCGGGCGCTTCCACGCTTCTTCCGGCGACAGCTTTGCTCCATCAGCCAGGCCAGCTGCGGTCATGTCCTGGCGGTGCTCAAATCTCTGTTCCCAGCATCGGACCTGGAGCCACTCGGCCGCGGATACGCTGCTGGCACCTCCGAAGATGATGTGAGCAGACTGCTCTTGAAGTCGAGCCGATCGCCAATGTCCTGTCCAAGGACGTTGTTGATGACTCTGACGAAGCGGCCCCGTCTGGTGTTGGTGACCCTGCAGTGTAATTTCATAGAATATTGTAGTATTTGGTAGAAGTAATACTTTTGAACAATGTTGAAGCTTTTGTTATTGTATATAAATTTTATGGGACTACTACTCCCTTTCTTTCTGCGCTGGCCTTAATTTCTGAGTGGTTGACCTGTTACGGAGTAGATTAGCCTCGTTGGTCTCAGTCTCATGCCGCAGAGTCTTTGTCGTACGTTAGAGCTTTGACTTGGCGAGTACTTTCCCTCTCGATTTAAAGTTTGTGCCACTCGTACTTTATGTGCGTGACGCGAAAGAGGAAATTCGAGTAGTAGATATAGATGAAAGATGAAATCAACTTTATTGATATCTCATTATAAAAACTGCCGAGTTGTGATTGGGGATGATTACCCTCCAAAATCACTCGGAAAAAACAAATCTAAACAAAAAGATGAATACATAACTGAATCAGGCGTAGAAACACTGTAAGTGCTCGATGTTCCATGGATTTGGGATGTCTACGCCGTCTTCCGTCATGAGGCGATATGAGCCTGGGCGACTCACTGACTTGATGATGTATGGCCCCTCCTAAGGGGACGCAAGCTTGTGCGCGCCCTTAGTGTCTTGCTTCCTCCTCAGAACGAAGTCGCCTGCTTCAAAGATCTCTGCTTAACTGTTCGATCATGATACCGTCGCAGGACCTGAGCGTAACGCGCGGCTTGGATCTGGGCAGCCAATCTCTTCTCCTCGATGCTGTCGAGGTCTTCAATGCGCGCCATTTGCGCGTCGTATTCATCATAGAACTCCACTCGGGGGGAGCCGTATGCGAGGTCCGTTGGTAGGATAGCTTCCGAGCCGTAAACCAGAAAAAACGGGGTTTGCTTCGTGGCACGACTCGGCTGGGTGCGCAGCCCCCTGACTACGGCTGGTAACTCCTTGATCCATCGTCCATCATACTGCTTCAGCTGCTTGAATATCCGGGCCCTGAGTGCCTTGATTATTTCGCCATTGGCTCTTTCAACCTGGCCATTGGCCCTTGGGTGCGCCACAGATGCAGGGCATAGCTTGACGCTCTCTCGCTGCACCAGTCTTTAAACTCCTGCGCCACGAAGTTCGTACCATTATCTGTAATGATACGATTTGGGACTCCGAAGCGGTGGGTGATGTCGGTGAAGAACTCGATGGTCTTGGATGCCGTGTGCTTTCGGACTGGTTTCACCTCGATCCACTTGGTGAACTTGTCAATAGCTACTAGGGACATGGTCAAACCACCAGGAGCCTTCTTGAACGGACAATCATGTCCAAGCACCAACAAGCGAAGGGCCAGGACTCGGTATGGTCTGCAGCTGTTGTGCGGGTGCGTGCATTTGCCTTGCAAAATACTGTCACCCTTTGCAGCGCCGCATAATGTTTTCTGAGTCTGCTACAGCAGTCGGCCAGTAGAAACCAGACCGGAAGGCTTTACCAACGATGGTTCTAGCCCCGGCGTGATTTCCACAGATTCCTTTGTGTATGTCTGTCAAGAGCTCAACACCCTCTGCGCGACTTACGCACTTTTGGAGGATTTGAGAAGCTCCAGATCGACGATACAACTTGTCTCCGATGATGACGTAGCTTTTGCTGCGCCGCACGATTGTTCGTGGAGCGAATTTAGATCTTATCATCTGCGACCTCTGTGGGCAATATGCCGCTGTATAGATAGTCGATGATTTGGGTCCTCCAGTCAGACGCTTCGTCTACCA